>CAMOHE010009747.1:10303-30032 GCA_946598075.1 Artocarpus hirsutus
AAACTTTTCTTATTTACAATTGATTAACTGAAAATGGAGTGGAAAGGGACACTTTGGTGTAGAACTTTTGGTGTAAATGTAACACTAGAATAAAAAGGGGAAATTGCCTAGACATTCATCTTCTTACTGTTTTGTAATTTACTCTTTCTTAGAAACTAATGGTAGAAAAATAAAAGAAAAAACAAATATATCTTTAGTTAGATTAAAAAAATATTTTAGGCATTCAAATCATTTAAAAAAAATCCAAATACAAAACATGTTAGATCCGAAAATTTTGTTTTTTTTCCCTCAGAAATTCATAATTTTCTCAAAAACCATGATAAAATATTTTCATTTTTTTTAGTAAAACACAAGAAGGCTCCATTTGGTTTTGTACTCAAAATTTTTAAACATCTTTCAAGATAAAAATTTAAAAACATTTTTAACATAATTTTTAAAAAAAATTAATTTTTTTTTTTAAAAATATTATCATCTATTTTTACAACAAAACGAAACCAAAACGAAACGATCTTTTATAATTTCAAAAAGAGATGAGGTCATAATTATAAAAATCAAATGAAAAGTATATTTAAAAAAAAAAAAAGGGAAGCAGTAAAAGACCTGGTTGGCATGGCGGAGGAGAACGGCGGAGTAGGGAGGGTTGGAACGGCGAAAGACGATGGAGGCAGCAGCCATGGCGGCGGCGGTTTCTCCGGCGAGATCCGACCCGGGATTACTCGGGTCAATCTTGTAAGCGTGACGGTCGGTGGTCATGTCCTCCGGTCTTTGCCAGCAGTAGTGGTCAGTGTTCCCGTCGCCCACCTAACCACAAACAACATTGACCATAATTAATCACTAATCCCACTTAGATTACGTATAATGAGGTTTAACAACACAACGTAACAAAGAAAGTGCTAATAAACGAACTTCTTCACTCTCTTATTCCTTAAACTTGGCTAGATTAAGAAATGCGCTTCTTTTAAGAAGTCAATTTTAAAAGTGGTTTAGTCAATCTTTTTTCGTTCAAACTCATTTCCGAAACGGCGAAAAAAGAAGGTACCTCTCCATAGAGAACATAAGGTTGAGGGTGAGCTTTAATGAAGTAGTCAGTGCCCCACTTGACGGCGTCCATGGCATGACCAAGCTCACCATTGGCAGACATTTGCTTGCCATACTCTATAATACTCCAAGACATCATTGTTACTGTAAACGCCATTGGCAGACCAAACTTGACATTGTCCCCTGCATCGTAGTACCCTCCAACCAGATCCACCTACGCACAAAAAAAAATCAAATTTTTGGTAAAAAAATGTCTTTTTTTTTAGATTATTAATTTTTAAAATTTTGGGTTTCGGTTAATTAATTTTACCCCACTGGCTTTTCCGTCGTTGAGGCCAGAATTGGCTCTCCAAGTGACTCTCTGGTTGTGGGGGAGATAGCCGGATCTTTGAGCTTCAAAGAAGAGAAGACTCTTGCTAAGAGCTTGACCATAATCATGGCCAGCCAAAGCAAAGGGTGAAAAACAGAGGACTAAAAGCAGAGAAACAAGTTTTGCAAACTTCTCCATTATGAAAAAACAACTCTGATCTGTTTACAGATCGGTTCAAGGAGATGATTTTTTAAATGTATATTGTCGTTTTTTTTTATAGTATTGGAGGATTGACAATGTGGGTATGGTTTATCAGCTTAAAAACTCTGATAAACCAACCAAAGAAAGTGAGAAAAAACTATGGACAAAGAGAGAGAAAAAGGAAAGACTTTGAAAAGGGTGAGAGAGAGAGAGAGTGAAGAGAAAGGGGAAGGGCTCAAGGCTCTATATATTGCGAAAAAGAACAGTCTCATGTGGGTGTCCCCTGGCTCTTTACAGGAAGGGTCGGTGTGAATTTAATGTATTTCTGGTAAAGAAAATCACCACAGGAAATTAAAGAAAAAATATGAAATAAATTTTTCTTGTGTGTATGAAAAAAAAAATGTGTTTATTGTGAATTTATAACGGACAACTTCATGGAGTTTTAACGGGGACACTGGAGGATTGAGAATTACCAAAACCAGAAACTTGAAAGTGAGATTTATAAGTATTTTCAGAAGGAATCAAAAAGTCTGAGAGGGAAACTGTCTATTGGTTGCCCAGACCCAAATTGAATTACCCATATTGCCCCTAGTTGATTCCTGCTTGCCAAGTGTCGTATGCATGGGAAATATGCAGTGTCGTTTTGTGGCTCGCACATATTTCAGTAATCACATGGCGTGATTTGATTGGATCATGGGCAGTGAGTTTGGAAAACTCGTTGACCTCTTTACAACCATCAAGTTTTTGTAAAGTTTACCCGCTCAATCCATAGGGAAAAAAAATGTTAAAAGGTTTTGACCGACTTACCAAGAGGCAAGAGGCCCTCCCTGTGTTCTCTCTCAGCAATAATCTATATCTTCTGAAGCAAATGTTTTTCTAACTTCTCTTTATCTTACCAAAGGGATTGTCCTCTGGTGTTGTGTTTTGTGTCACAGTCGTTTAGTTGGTTAACTTGTTCTTTGTGAGTAAAAAGAAAAAAAAATGGAATTCCTAAAGAAAGTGGTGAACTTTTGGGGATGGAGAACTCTGGTTTCAGGGCAGTTTTACTCGATTTTTATGAACCCCATTACTTGTTTTCGTTTCTTTTTTTTTTTCTATTCTTTTTTTTTTTTTTGTCTATGTGTGGCGAATGGGAAACTTCATGTGTCCAAACAATAACATTTTGTGAACAGATAATTGATGTTTATTGCCCATATCTTCTTGTTCGTGGATTTGTGTTTGTTCCTTCGAAGTGTTTTTGTTTATGGCAGATGTGAAAAGTAAATTGCCTCAAAAAAAAAATTACTAAGGAAGCTTCATTCTTTTATGATTCAAGGATGATGCTTTTGAATTAGCTTCCAAAATATCAATGGTCGTTTCTTCTCTTTCTCCATTTTGTTGTCTTTTTTTTTTTTTTTTTGTATGTTCGTTTGCAATATTGTATACTATGTAAATATTGAATATGTAGAGTCTGATTATTATCTTGACGTAGAATTAGCACCCATATCGAATTATATTAAGAGGTAACATATTTGAGATTAGATTAAATGGGAAAAGTCTGAGAGATATGAGGTGTGATTTTTGTATATTCTTTTCTTTTATTGTAGTGAGATTTTCAACTACAAAAAGTGTACGTAGTTTTTATGCTAAACTTAAAAAATAAACTACTTGTGTTTTTTAATCTTTCGTTTACATTCTTGTTCTTACTAGTAAAGGAATAGAGCGCGTTTAATGGACAATATATAAGATGTTAATTTTACATATTACGAATCTCAAGTTTGAAACGCAAGTGGTTGTAGAATGATGCCTAAATTGTTATGTAGACGAAAATGTCTTCACCACTAGAAGTTCCTTGTATTTTCTCGCATGTAAAGAGAGTTAAGTGCAAATTTGTTCCCCCTTAACCAAGACTTTATCACAATCTCCTTGTCTTTTCAAAAGTATGCAGAAAAGTAACGTTACCACCAAGTAACTAGAGTACGTTTATAAACTTGTGGAATTTTCCTTGCACAAGAAGTACTTCTATTTATAGGGTATTTAAAAGAGTAGTTTATTACACTGTAAATAGTATAAAGCTCTCACACGTTATAATAAAAAGCTACAGTATAAAGTTCTCACATGTTATAGTTCTCCAACCTAAATTGATGGTTTAAACTATTTTTCTAAACTCCTTGTTAGATTTTACAATAGAATTACGTTAAACACCCTATGCACGGCAAACAAGAGCATTACTTTGTTTTGATGCATTGAAAACAAATTGCTCTAAACATTTATAGTGTTTGGGACAAAAGTTAAACTGTTTAGTTGAAATCGTGTATTATAGCATGTGAGTTTATTACTATAGTAAATTTTTAATTTACATTATAGCATATAAGATCTTTTACACTGGTTGTGGTTGAAATGATTTGGTTGGTACCACAACCTTAAACATCTTACTTAGTAAAAGTTATCCATTTAATTAACTTGTTCAATTTTAGAAAGTAATACAAAGTTATCATCTTAATGCAAAGGTAATAAGGTTCATTTGGTATGCGCATTCAAAATGCATGGTTTTGAACTTTGTAGTTTAAATTAATAGTTCTAAACTCATGTGCTTTAAAGGGTGGTTTTAAATTAGAGTTTGAAATATAAAGATTTATACCAAGAATAAAACATAACGTCAAAAAATTAATATTTAAAAAATTATTATTTATTAAAAAAATGAGAATATAGAGAATGATTTATAATGATTAAAACTTAAAACGAGGTCAAGTTTTTAAAATTGATAATTTTATTTATGCTAAATGATTTTAAAATTATGCCTACTAGATGCCCGTTCATATGGGCCTTAAATTTAAAACACTTAAAAGACGTTCGCAAACTTCTCCAATATGAACTAATTGTCTATATTATAATTGGTTTGCCAATTTCTAGGCACCCAAGTTATTTTGCATTCATAGCCAAGATTTCGTGGCAGTGTGGCTAAACAGAATCCCGAAAAATTTTCACCAATTTCTACTTAAAAAGAAAGTGCTTTAACAAACTAACAACTTCTTTGATAGAATTGGTTCCAATAAATTTTTTAATTAAAAACAATATAAAACTTTCACGTGTTATAATAAAAAATTTGTTATAATATAAAACTCTTATATATTATAATATTTATAATTTTAATTAACAGTGAAACATTTTTTGCAAAACATTAATGCCCATATCACTGCATGTACAAGGTATTTTCAAATCGTACGTTCAAAAAAAAAAAAAAAACCCCACGTTTTTCATTCAAACATTTTTTCTTTTTTTAAGGCTTAGAACATGGAGAGGAAAAGTGATTGATTGAGACCGTGAATGGTTTGTACTATGCAGTCCCATGTGAAGAAGAGGATGCATCCTCACCATCTTTTTATATACGTTTCAGAAACCAATTATATATATGATAATTTACTATATAGTTTCTTTTTCTTTTTTATTTTTCAAATGTCCCAATAATTTGGAAGATACACGAGGCAATAATTTCTCCCAACTTCTGCAGGGAAAAAAATTTATTACCATGTTAGATATGCGTTGTCTGAATATCATTCGCACTGGCAGCGGCTGTGGCATTATTTCTGTTTTTCCCTACAGAGTTGGAAAATCTTTTTTTTTTTCTTAGAAAATTCACGTGTATAAAGCTTAATAAATGTTACACCCCGAGGTTGATTAAATAGTATTAAAATATTAAATGGTAAATTAGTGTGCCATGATGGGTGTTTTAAATTTAATTTGATTATTTTGTGAAAACCTTGTGTTAATTTACTCTTTTAGTGATTTTTAATTATTCTAAATTATTTTTAATTGTTAATTTAATTTTCAATGAAACAATTTGATTTGAAAACAGTGTGTGGTTACACACAGCTTTATGCAACTACTTTTTCCTCTTTTCTTCTATTTATTTCACTTTTCCTCTCTCTCTCTTCATTTCTCTCGTGACACTCTCTCCTCTCTTTCTCGTCTCTCTCGGTTCACTCTCTCTCTCTCATCCTTTCTCTAAAATTTTTAAACAAAATTTCGTTTTCAAGCTTCGGGCTAGGAGATTGAAGGCTCGGGAACAAGATTCAACAACAAAAACAACGTTTTCAAGCTTTGATTCGAGATTAGTTTTTAAAATTTAAAAGTTTTTTTATTTTTCAAATTTTCTTGCATTTTGAAATTTAAGAGTTTCTAAGTCTAGAAAAGCTTTGATCTAGCTTAGAGTAACTTGGATTAACTAGGATTGAAGCTTCATTTCATCAAAAACGGATTAGAATCAAGATTTTTCATTTTTCCTCTATTTTCTCTATTTTTGGATTTTTGCAAAAATCTTGTTTAAAACTTGTGTTTAAATCATTAAAAAGTGTTTTATTATGATTTTCTATTGTTTATGATGATTATCCATGCCTGGGAATTGAGAAAACATGTTAGATTTGAAGATTTGATATTCGAAATGCCGAGACCCGTGCGTGAAAATTTCTAGAATTTCCCAGATCGACAGGCTGAACTTCGTGTTCGACAGGCCAGATTCAAAGGATCGGCAGGCCGGACTCATCCGACCGGCAGGCCGAACCAGGGGAACCGGCAGGCCGACCGAGCAAGGGAAAATTTTGTGATTTTTCACCCGTTTTAACTGTTTTGAACCCTGATTGAAATTTTAACTTTATAAAATGATTTTATAAACCTAAAAGGCACAGTAGGACATCATGAGATGATTTAGTACCATAGGATACCTCGGATTAGATACTAATGGGCTAAGTTACTATGCATTTAGGATTCGTGTGTGGATCCGCGGAGCTAACATATAGCGGACCGGGATTACGGTGTGGGACACAGACATGGATATCGAGGTAGGACTTCTACCCCTCTTCTTTGGTAGCCCTATTTCCAAAATGATTTAAGCCAAAAATGAATTTCTATCAAATGTTTTCAATGATAGATTAGAAAATGATTCTATTTAAGTATCTTTACAAGCAGTTGATTGGGAAATGTTCATAATGAACTTCATAATGAATATAAATGATTATATCTGATAAAGAAGAGATTTCGTGAATCAGAGAGATATATGTGTATATATATATTTTAGAGCATGATGTCATATCAGAGATCGGGTTGTGTAGTGAACAACCTTGAGGGCAGGTCCCGAAACCCAGCTGGGCAACTACGGTGGTGAATTACATATGGTTTGCCCAGGAAAGGAAAACGGTATTCTTTCTGGTTGATTTATTTGAATTATTTTTGGAAGATTATATATTATTGAATTTCTCATTTAATTGTCTAATTGTTGATGGTTCCAGTTCGTTTCTACATGTTTATCTGATTTTAAGAAATTTCTTTTAAAGTTAAATAATTTCTAAATATAGTCCTACTGAGCCTTTCGCTCACATTTTTATTGTTTTAAAATCTTAACCCTAGGTGGATATCAGCATAAGATTGGAGAAGAGTCCGCCGATCGGACTTACGATCAGTAGAAGTATTTGGTAGGTTAAATTACAATTCAAGGCATGTAAGATTTTAACTTCTCTTTTATTTTGGACTGTGGTTGTATCATAATATTGTCAGTACTACATGTGTGTGCACAATATGTGGGCCAGTGGGACTCATACGCGTTCCACCCCATAATTAATTATTTTAATGTTATTTCTATTTGTTTGATTATTATGATGAATCATTTTATTTCTTTAACTTATTCTATTCAAATAAATATAAAAATTTTCCCTTTTAAGTATAAATTCAAATTTTAAACTCTGTTTTTAACTAAAACTTTATTTAATTAATTTAATTAAATCAATACGTTACCTCCCGTACTCCGGGGCGTGACAATAAATTTACGTACACATCTTCTGCTTATAATTGAAAATTCCAATAGTTGTAAGCAAAAATAAAGAGAAGAAAAAATTATAATGATAATCATATAATTATTGAGTTACATGATTACCCTTCCTCCATCACATTTCATCACTAATTGCAACATTATTGTACCCATGAAAGAAATACATGTTCATTTTGCCAACCAAAGAGATCCTTCTTCCTTCTTTTGTGTGTTAAAGGGCTAAAAGAAATACTAAAATTTTAAAGATAGTACAACAAAATCTTGCTTTGAAACAATAACAAAGTATGTCGGATCTGGTTAATATCCCTACTAACTTTGAACTTATTGTTGAAGTATCCAATATGCATTTTATTTTCCTTATAAATAAATTGAACCATTATGGACCAGGGCAAGACAAGTCGGGCTCCCTGTTTTTGTAGGTCCAAGGGGAAATCAAAATTTTCCAATTTATATCATAATAATGAAGATATTTTCTTCCTAAGATGCGCCTAAAATTCAATACTTTGTAGCTCTTTTTTAAGATTACTGTTCGAATAAAGTCGAGTCATTTTCTTTTTATTTTGTTGATAGACACTAAAATTTTCAAAATGACCAAAGAATGGAAAACATAATGCATTAATGATATCACTCTTATATTTTAGAGAGAAGGATTCGAATAATTATGTAGTACAATTTTTTTTTTATACATTTACTCCAAAAAAGAAGAAGACTTAACTGAGGGAAAAAAAAAAAAGCAAATGGTATTGTTGCATTTTGGACTATTTTTTTTTTTTTACATAATACACTCGAAACATTAAATTTTCACAAACACACCTTGAATTTGCAAATCATTAGCAATTTAAGGTCTGGTAGTTACTTTTAATTTATATTTGTTGAGGTGTTGAGTTCCTCGGCCGGAGCTTGGCGGGCACCTCGAACGTATTGTCGAGAGGGCCCCTACTTGAGGAGAGGCCAAGCTCGAATTTGCCTCTAGTGAAGGAGCGCATCTCCTAGGAGTCGAACCCGTATCCTCTTGAATAAGAGGGTCTTAGGGTGTCCCTCAAGTACCAATCCAGCTGATCAGTTGGATTGATACCTGGGGACACCCTAAGACCCACGCTCCTTCATTGGAGGCAAATCTGAGTTGGGCCTCTCCCCGAGCAAGGCCCTCTCGGCAATACGTTCGAGGTGTCCGTCAAGCTTCTGCTAGTAAACTCAACACTTCAACAATATTCAATACTCTTTTTCATATCTCGAGGTTTAATTTTATTTGTCCTTAAAATAACAAGTTCAACCTTTAAAAAAAACTTACCTGCGAATCTCATGACACAAATCGATCCATTCAATGTTTATTAGTTATTGGACATCGAATATCGATAATTTCAAGTCGAGAATACATTTTTTTGTCAACGTTAAATGTTTAGAATACATTGTATATAAAGTGAATAATTCAAAATGCAATAATACAACCTCCTCGAAAAAGAAACGAGCAATGACATGTATGTAATTGCGCAAAGATGTTAAGGTGGCGGGTGAAGCCAGAACAGGATATCTAACAAAACTGAACTGCAAACTTCGAGTTCGAATGCTCCGACAACCCGACAAATTACACCCGCGCCCATTTGTTTTACTTATCTGGACAATTATACATTTTATATTTCAATAAGCTCCACCGTCAGTACCCAGTAAAACACAATCAAATCTTTTCCCTTCTTGTTGTTGTTATTATTATTATTATTATTATTATTATTATTTTGTTTCAGTAAAAGATACCATTTTGTGTAATTTGCCATGAAAACTTCTTGTCCATTAAAAATAAAAATAAAAATTAAAATAAAAGGCAAAAGAGGAAAATGACAAAGGAAGATGGGTCAAAAGGTCGGTCCCTTGTCAGAGCGCTTTATTCTCAACCGCAATCAACGGTCTCCGCCGAAAAAGAGATTAACCAGTGTTTCTTTTTTTTTTTTTTTTAAGACCAGGCTTTTTTTAACTTCCAAGAAGCAATATTTTATAAGTCACCCCCCAAGAAAAAAAAAAGAACAAGTGGAAACTAACACGTCGAAGACTCATGAAATGGGTCAAAGAGGCAAGCTTCCGCAATTACCGGCTACCGCCGGTTCTGTGACGACCACGCGGCAACACATGCGGGCGGTGATTATTTTAATTTTTTTCCTGCTGCGCCTAAGCTTATAACCCGCTCCCTAAAAAAACCTGCCGAGCCGGTTACACTCCAGGGGACCACCTGGCCCATTAAAATTTCCGGCCTACTTCAAGATTTCGTAATGGGCCTATTATTGTAGGTCCCACATGATGGGGTACAATATAACTGGAGACCAGTGTAGCAGAGTATAGTTTTTTTTTTTTTTTTTTGGCTATTTTTTCCTTACTCGCTCAAAAACAAATAACAAAATTTTTACGGTTTTATAACGAGAATGTTTAAGAATCAAGTTTTACTGTTATAGTACAAAGCTTTCATAAAATACAATTTCAACATTGTTCTCAAATATTTTGGTAATATCGTTTCAACTTATTAGTTCTAAGTGATACAGTATAAAACCTTCACATGCTACAGTGTAAAATTTTCTTATGTTACAATATTTTAGTTCTAACTCATAATTCTAACTACATTCGCAAACAAACTATTGTGAAAGAGTTTTGAATTTTTAATTAAAAGAGTACTCGGAGAGTTGGTGATATTATGGATCATAAAGGTCTTCTAGAGAGCGAAGGAAGCTTCCTTGCTTTCGTAGTGGGAAATTTTCCATCTTTTGGTTGGTTCATGCCACTACATTGTCCCCAAAAACAAGAGTCTTTGCTCTCCCTTTTTATAGTGGCCAAGTGGGTTAGGGGCTTTCTTTTGAAAAAGCTTGAGAGAATTCACACCAGTTGACAAACATTGGTTACTTTCTAGGCAAATTACCAAATAAAAAAAAGTTTCCACGCAAATTTCACAAATCTTTATGTGGAAGCTGAATATATATCAATTGAATGGGATTGGAGCCTATCCTGCTTATTCAAATTCAAAGTTCACATTTGCTATGAAACCAAACTATTTTTAGGGGAAAACTGCTTGGCTAGATTATAGTTGGTTAGCTAAATTTGGTACGTGCTTGTATTTGTGGCTTAACTAGATTAATGTGCTGCCAAATATTTGGTATACATTGGAATACGAGGCTAGAAAATAGTGATATTACAACTGCCAAGTTTGTTTATAATCAAATATAGTATCATTGATATGAAAAATGCTTGACAAAAAAAAAAATGCTAATCATGAGTTTTATTAGTCATAATTAAGACACTTTTGAGTCAAGAACTTAATACCTTAATTTTGATGATTTTTCACAAAGTGGGTATATACAAACAACCTTGTTGCCAAATATTTGGCTCAAATGGGAATACGAAGTTAGGGAATATTGACATTCTTCTGCAGAAAATCGTTGAATGTTCACAGTTTCAACTTGTGCCGATCATTCGGTAGAACTGTAGACATGTATAAATGAAGCTATACCTTCTCATCAACTAGTTAAATCTTTAGTAGCTGGATGATAAAATTCGACTTTCATGGTCTTTTATTCCTATATAATTTTCATATGATGTTAATAAATATATGATGTTAATTAAAAATATTATATCATGTCAATTAAATTGTGATGTTATTTTAAATATTTTAATTCATGTGATATGATATATTATTCGATAGAGTAGAATATTTTAGTTATCAGATTAGGATTTTAACGGCATAATATGCAGTTTTTTACGTTAAAATTTACAGCGTGCAACGTGAAATCCAGTAGTTGATCTGTTAAAAAGTTAATCTAACGACTAAAACACCTATACTTCATTGGTGGAGTAAAACTATATTTTATACCATAAAAATTTCCTTACTTTTTAGTTGGAATTTAAAGTTAAAAACTCATTTCCCCACCATATAATGTATTAGACTTGTGCAGTAAAAGTGCGGCAAATAACGCTAGAACCCCATTAATGAAAACACAAGTTAGCATATATGTGTACTCCTAGATATTTATGTTTCATATCGTTGAGGCAGGTTGATCTTTTGCTCGCATACTCTTGTACCCAAAAAGGGGCCAACAAAGTAGAATATCTTTGAAAATATCGGAAAACATTATATAAATCTTTGGTACTAACATTAGAATTTAAAACTTTGTACATCGACCAAATTAAACACTTGTCCAGATTTCAGAACTGGGTTTTGAAATTCAGTATCTGAAATTTACTGGTATATATAATTTATTTCTCCATCCAAACCACTTTGCTAGACATTTATAGACTTAAGATGATGGTCGTTGAGATTTCGCCGGTGGATGCTATATGAAGTTACGTAAGAATAAATTGAAAGTATATATATGGACCCCACCAAAGCAAGGCTTTTAACTTTTAGATACTTCAATGTACATAATTTATTGGCATGCTGGTTGGGTACTGAAAAATGAAAATCAAGATCTCTTTAATGTGTTCGGTTGTGTGGGTTAAGAATCAATCACTCCTTTTTTTCTTGAAATGACAAGGCTCTTCACACTCAATACGTCAAAAGGCAGTGTTAGTTTAGATTGTGTTTGATATAGAACTCTACATATATATATATATATATATATATATATATATATATGGGATTTCTTCTTGTACACATTTAATCGGATGCCTATGTTTTTATTCGTGTACAAGTTTGTGGTTGCATTTGTTCGAAAATTGAATGATAGGGCAACTATCCACGTCCGTACAATATAGATAATGCAGTACTTTGATTACGTATATAAAGGAGATATTAATAAATACTTCTCCTAATTATTTCCGACCTTCATTATAATTTTTTCCTTTACGTCATTGATGGACTAAACTTTTTTGTCAGAGACATTTAAGGGAAAATGTATTTCATTGTTTAGCATTTTAGGCAAAGTATTTAACGTCTTTGGTGAAGGCCAAGGGTGTAAGTGACATTTACATAATAGTAACTTTATATAGCCACAATAAATTTATCTTTCATATGGATTAATATTGTGCCTTCCTCTTTATTATTATAGCATTTTTTTCATATGGTGTCAACTTAATGTCAGCTCTAAATTTTCAACATTTTAGTAGGGAACCACTTTTCAATATAAGCACGAATTTTTAGAGCTAAATTTAATATATGTTATATTTGAAACTAAATCTGTTGCTAAATATAATATATGTCAAATTTTATCGTTTAATTATTATTGGTAGATTAATGTATTGAAATTTGAATATTATGGATTCCACTTACATATTTGATATAACTTATGAAAAATACGTAAGCAGTCACTTTTTAAGCTAACCAAATACAAGCAAGTTGATGAATGATTTGCTAGCTCATAAAGCAATACATAATGGTATCAAATTACAACCGATGAATATGTCAATTATAAACCATTGTTTTAACATACCACGGTGAAGGAAGTATAAGTCCTAATATTTTATTTTGGCAAACTAACAAACATGACTGTCATGTCAAGATCTTTGTTATTATAAAGCACATAAATCTTACAAAGAAAAGAGAAGCCATGATTATTATTAATTAATACTTGGTGATAAATGGTGATTAATTATCTATGTAACATAAGAGGGGCCCCTTGTCTTGAAAAGCGTCATACATATCAAAATCAACAATATCTTGCATCTTATGCTTTGAAAGAAAGAAGGGGCGGCAAAGCATCATTTTATCAGGACCGAATGCGAAAAGCACATAACAAAGATAAGAAATATTTCAGTTTCCCAAGTGCATGCAAATTCACTTTATACCCAATTAATAGACCAATTTTACTGCTTTTGAAGCAAAGTCTATAAAGAACACTCTCATGGTCGCAAAGGGGAAAAAAAAAAATCAATAAAATGATCCTTGGCCAATATGAATGTAGACTTCATAATCAACTAGGTTCCATAGCATGGCATCTGTTTATACCCGCGCATGCAAAAGGACTGATCAGAAACTCTTGCTTTTATACATTTTTTTTTTGACCGCGTGCTTTTTTATTCTTTTTTATTATTTTTAAGCCTAGTTGTAGCCATAGCTAGCTTCAACGTAAAGGGCAGTCAATTGTAGTGGTACATCTTGTATTTTTAAGTGTTCCATAAAAAAAGTGTTTGGGAGCTTGAATCAATTGATTCAAAATATTATAGTGTATGAGAGCTTTATACTGTAACATACGAGAGCTTTTATACCATTTAAGTTTAAACCAATTCTTTAAACATTTTGTTAAAATTCAAACTTTCAATTTTGATAAACAGGATTCTAAATTTTAAAATTTATTGACAAATTATGATCTAATAACTAATAGAAGCCAATTAATAAATACAAATGGTCCAAAAATTTGTACAAGAATATAACTTAAACTTTTGTTGTTTCTCAAGTTGGTCAGAGAAGGAGGAGGCTAGATTCAGGATATAGGGTAAAAAAAAATAAGGGAAATATTAGTGGGCAAAAAAATTAGAAAAGAGATTGGAATTGTCATTCCTCTCTAAATAGAAGGAATGATGATTCACTCATAATGTGGCAAAGTCATTCCTTTTTGAATGGCTATTCTTTCTATAAAGTGAACCAAATATAAGAATTAGCCTCATTCTTGATCCATTTACCCTAACCAAACACAATCTTAGTGTTTGATAATTTAGAATCCAAACTCTTGTTTTTGACAAATAGGATTTTAAATTTTCAAATTTGTTGCAAATTATTGTCCAACAACTAAACATCAATTAATAAACGCACATTGTCCCAATTTGTATATAAGTGCAACTTAAACTTTTTGTTGTTTGATAATCGATACCCTAGATTTTTTAAATTTTGATATTTTACATCTTAATTGTTGTCTATTAATTAATCCTTGTTTATGAATGGGGAATTCAAAAATTTAGAATCCTTATATTAAAAATATAGAATGTAACATGTAATGATGATAAATTAGGTTGCATTTCTATACTTTACCCTGAAAATATATAGCTTAGATGCCACTATTATTTGGGCATTATCTTTAGGGCACACGGTCCCGTAGAAAATTACTAAAGGCACCTTTGGTACATCGTATTAGCACTATGTATTATATTATTTAAAAATAATACAATGTTTGGTGACATCCATATGTTGTATTGTTTAATACAAATTCAGAAATTAATACAATACAAGTCGTGATATCAAATACGACAAAAAAACCTTCATATTAGACTCTATTGTATAATTTAAATCAAAAGTGCGTATTAATAAACTAATCAAATATTTAAAATATGTTAAAAATTGACATAGAAGTTGAAGTTTTAGAATGAAATTCAAGACCAGAGTCTAGGGTCACAATTTGAGACTGCAGTCGAGGTCAGGATTCGAGATCAGGACTCGAGGACAAAATTTGAGACCAAGATCGGTGTTAGAATTCAGGACTAGAGTCTAAGGTCAGGTCGAAGTCAAGATTCAAGACCAGGGTTACGGTCGAGATTTGGGGGCGATGTCGGGGTTAGGATTAAGGACCAAGGTTGAGATCGAGATTCGAGACTATAATTAGGGTCAGGATTTGTGACCATGGTTGCAAGTTGGGACTAGAGGTTGAGATTAAGGGGTGGATACGAGATTTAAAATTGGGCTCGAGGTCGGGATCTGGATAGAAACTTGGGATAGGGTTGGGGTCGAGATTTAGGACCGATGTTAAGGTTGAGGTCGAGATTCGAGGTTGGGGACAGTGTCAAGATTATAGGTCGGGATTTAAGACCGAGGTCAGAATTGGGGATCAGGTTGATTGAGATTCAAGACCAGTGTCGTAGTCGGGTTGAGATTCGGTGCCGGTGTTAGGGTTGAGATTTTGGGTAAGGATTTAAGATCAGGGTCAAGGTCAGGATTCAGGACTACGGTCGAGGTTGGGGTCAGGATTTGGGACCATGGTTAGGGTCAGAATCGAAGTCAAAATTCTAGACTAAGGTTGTAGTTAGGATTTAGGGTCGGTGTTTGGATTCTGGGTCATGATTCAAAGCCAAGGTCGAGATTGGGATTTTGAGTCAAGATTCAAGATCAAGATAGGGGTTAGGATTCGAGGTTAGGATTGAGAACCAGAGTTGAGGTTGGGGTTAGGATTTGGCGTTGAGATCTGGATAAAGGTTAAAGTTAAGGTCAGGATTCAAGATTGGAGTCGAGGTCGGGATTCAAGATTGAGATTTGGTACCAGGTTTGTGGTTGGGGTTGAAGTCAAAATTAGAGACTGGGGTCAGGGTAGGGATTTGGAGTCGGTGTTTGGATTTCGAGTTGAGATTCAAGACCAAGGTCGAGGTCAGGGTCAGGGTTGGATCTAGAATCGAGGTCTGGGTCAAGATTCGGGACCAATGTCGATATTTGGGGCCAAAGTAAGGATCAAGATTGTAACACCTAAGCATTTTTAATACATTAAAAATATAATAAGTTAAGTATTATGTAAGATAAAAAATACAATTAAGGAAAAATACTGTATAATAATATAAAAAACTATACAATATTAAAATAATACAGTATAAAAAAGTACATTGATAAAGTTATATAGTATAAAAATTACACTGTAAAAGTAATACAGTGTAAGAATTTGACTGTTTAAGATTAAGCGGTACAGAAATTAGATTGTTTAAGTTAAAGCAGTATACGAATAATACTATTTGGAGAATAAGGATGAATAAGGAATACGATAGCAGTATAGAAATATACCGATAATATAGAAAAAATACTGTCAGTATAAATTTAGACTGTACAAAGTGAGATAATATTGGAATTACATTATGTGATGAATGTAAACAAGTATGGGAGGTTATGGAACCTCATGAACTGTATGGAAAAGAATACCTACAGTACTGTTAGTATAAACTTAGACTGTGTAAAAAGTTTTGTAGGATCCACCAAGGAGACACTTTGAGAGTTTTGATTAGGCCACCACATTCACTAATGTGGCCCAACCAAAAGTGGCCAACTTACCCTTAATTAATTAGGGTGATGATTCATCATTAAAAAAAACGAGAAAAGAAAAAGAAATTTTTTTTTGAATGATTTCATAATATAAGAGACCACAATTTGGTCTCCATGGTGGAAGAAAAAAAAGAAGAGAAAGGAGCAAAACGTGCAAAGGAAGGAAGGAAAGAAAGAAAGAAAGAAAAGAAAGAAAGAAAGAAAGGAAGGAATGAAGAAAAAAAAAAGCACTATTTCTTCCTTAGCAAACCGCACCTCCTTAAGGCCATTCTTACTCAAATTTTGATGATTTCCAAGCCTCCAAATCATGCTTGAAGCAAGCTCTAATGTTTTAGTGCAAAGTTTTGTAACTTTGGAGGTAAATTTCTAAACTTTTTTTTAGGGGTTTTAGTAAATTTTTTTTCAAAGTTATGGATAGTTTTAATGGAATTTTGTCATGGTTTATGACAAAGGAATCTAAGCAAGTTTAATTGCACAATTGAAGGATTGAAAGCTTGGAGCAATTCTTGGTAAGGATTCTAAAATCTTAATCTTTGAAATTAAGCAAAAGTTTATGTTTTACCATGCCAAGTGTTTGATGAAATGTTTAAGCCATGACATGTAATATGAACATTATGGCATAGTTATGATATGTTATATGTCGATGGTGATGATGATGGAAAGAAGAAAGTAAGGGTTTTGGTTTAATTTCAAAAGGAACTGAATTGCAAAGAAAAGTTATTCTCGATAGATTTAAAAATTAGCCAAAAAGTCCCTCTAAACGTTAGAATTTTAAGAAAGTTAAAACACGAAAGTTGTAGAACTCATCGAAACTGTTAGGATAATGTAAGCAGTTTTCCAAAATTTTGCTTGGTTGATAAGTTGTGAATTTTACAAAATTTGTTAAAGTTAGAAAAAAATCTTTAAGGGGCAAAAACGTCCTTTTACAAGAGAAATTTGGGTAAGATACTTCAAGAAAATTTGATCCTCTTCAAAAATGGGGACTAATGGTTTAAAAAGATTATTTTTAGTTCTACGGGCAAAAATGTAAATATTTTTGTATCCGGGCCAAAACTGTAAAATTGTATGAAAATTGGGTTTTCACTTGGTAACGTTAGTTTCTTACACTGCTGTAGGCAGTAAGTATCATAGATGCTAAGTTTTAAAAAAATTAAAGTTTAGTTAAGGAAATAATGGAAGAAAAAGAGTTAAGGGCAAAATGGTCATTTTATGAAAAAGGCCAAAATGGACCCGAAACGCCCGATGTTGGAGAACGCTCCTTCACAGGAATTTTTTCGTAACATGTAAGAAAAGAAACGGTGAAGTTAAGCAATGAGTTTTATAAAGTTGCAAAATGGACGAAAAATCCATTAGAGGTAAAATCATCATTTTTAAGAAAAATGGCTAAATCGAAGTCCAACACTCCAAACTAGCAAAACTTCTTTAGACAGAAAATGTTCTGTAATACGTTAAGTAACAAAACCGTCACATGAGACGGAAAATTTAATAAGGGATGTTTAAGTGAAAGAAAGGTAACCCGGTGGGTTGCAAAGTTAAGTAAAGAAAAAAGTAACCCGATAGGTTATAGAGATAAGTAAAAAGATTGATAACCCTGTAGGTTACGGAGTTAAGTAAAAGGTACGATAACCTGGTGGGTTACAAAGTTAAAAGCAGTGAAAGTAAAGAAAAGAGGTAAACCGATATTATCCTAAGTTATGAAAAAAAAGGGGAATGAATGTTTAATGTTTAATGTTTAAGTTATGTTATCAATTGAGTAGATTGATAATAAAAGTTAACTAATTAGTCAGGTGTCGTATGATCAAGACTCAGAGGCTGACCAATGAAAGCAAAAGGAAGGAAAGGGGAGGTTAGAGCTAGAACTAGGTAAGTTTTGAACCTCACCTACAGCATGAAGTAAATGATTTTTAAATGTTTATGTATATGTTTGTAAATGTGTTTGCAATTGTTAAGCAAGTTAATTCAAAAGAATGTTTGCATTTGTTATGCCAAAGGTTGTAAAGTTTAAATCATGATTTGCAATGTATTTTTTTTAAAGCATGACTGTATTTAATATGCATAAAGTTTTTGAAGATCAAGTAAAAGGTTGCAATGTTATTGCAATAATTATGTTTAAAGTATGTTTTGCATTTTATTAATGCATAATGTTTTACAGTATAAGTTATAAGTTTTATGTTGCATTTGCTATGTAATAAGTTTCAGAGTACAAGTTATGATTTGCAAAATGTATTTGCGTTTTATATTGCATTTGTTATGCAAAAAGTTGTATTTGTTATGCAATAGGTTCTAGAGTATAAGATATGATTTGTAGATGTGTTTGCAGATGATGTGTTAGCATTTGTTATGCTTATTAACGTTAAAAAGAAAGTAAAGCACATACGATAAAAGAAAGTGTCGTATAACCTCCTTATTGTAAGGTATTGAAAGTAAAGTTAAAGTTTTTGACCTCCTAGATGTGAGGTACACGACCTCGGTGTTCGATGGTTTCAAGTCTTCCACAAGGGAAGCATCATGTTTATGATCTCATGATTAAAGATATTGGTACGAACACTAAAGGTTATAAGATAAAGAAAGTTAAGGAACAAGGATAAAGGTTAAGAAAGAAAGGAATGTTTAAGTTTATAGAATGTTCATAAAATGCTTATAATTGAAGTTCATAATTGAGCATAATAGGAATCATGCATTTTGAATTTGTTTGTATTTCTTATTATAAAATATTTACGTTAAATACTTATAAAAAACATTCTGAGGAATGCTTTATGTTAAGTGTTTATGAAAACATTTTCATGGTTACAAGCAAAGGTTTATATATGATGTTTTATGAAAAGCATTCTGAGGATTGCTGTATGTTAAATGTTTTATGAAAAACATTTATGAAAAGCGATTTAGAAATATTTTATGAAAAATGTTTTTAGAAATGTTTTATGAAAAATGTTTTAAGGGAAAGTGAAACACCCGTTATTTTAACGGGTATGATTTTTGATAAAATCATATAAATAAATATGTCATTTTAGCATTTTTATTAAGTCTCCGTAGTAAATATTTTAAATCTACCTATCACTCACTTATATCAACCTTGTCCCACTACATTAATGCTCAATTAAATAGCATCCTTATCATTTGGAGACATAGAATTAATTCACCTCAACTACCAGGGGACATCGATATGTTTTCTCAACCACATTTTTAATGCTTCCTTTATCTTCTTCTACAACATACCCCATTTGTCCCCTCAATTATGTTGACATTATTTGCTAAAAGTCTCCGTGTGAGACATGATAACATTTTCTTTTAATGCTCATTTAATTCTATTCCGCTCCTCAATTAATTTGATGCCTATATATTCAACCATCACCACTCTCTTCTCTAGTTTTTCATTCTCTCCTTTCTCACTTCAATTTCCAACTAAAAACATAAGGCATAAAGCTTTCTTTGCAACCACGACAACTATAATTTCTAGCCA
>CAMOHE010009774.1:765-20944 GCA_946598075.1 Artocarpus hirsutus
CCTAGGTGGATATCAGCATAGGATTGGAGAGGAGTCTGCTGACCGGACTTACGACCCGTAGAAGAATTTGGTAGGTTAAATTACAATTCAAGGCATGTAAGATTTTAACTTCTCTTTTATTTTGGACTGTGGTTGTATTATAATATTTTCAGTACTATATGTGTGTGCACAATATGTGGGCCAGTGGGACTCATACGCGTTCCACCCCATAATTAATTATTTTAATATTATTTCTATTTGTTTAATTATTACGATGATTCATTTTATTCCTTTAACTTATTCTATTCAAACGATTTTCAAATTATCACATTTTTACTTATAAATTTGATTCTAAAACCTTGTTTTTAACTAAATCTTCATTTATTTAACTTAATTAAACCACCACGTCACCTCTCGTGCTCTGGGGCGTGACACATCTAATGTCTACTTGGGTTGACATTTGGCATGAGGCTCCTACATTAGATGATTGTTTCTGAGTAAAACTGTTGTCTAAAGTTAATATTAGATGATAGATTTAGGAGGTAACCATTGTCGAATGTCTTTACTTAGAAAAAAATAGGCCCTGGTTTGGTCATTTTTCCCATAGGTGGCCTAATATCTAGTGATTCTATTTTTTGGCCTCATAATTCACTAATATTTTTGGTTACTATATGCCACACTTGAAAAAATAAATAATTATAACACGTAAAATATTTAAAACAACTAAAGTTAACAAATTGAACGTGTACAAAATAAGATTTCAATAATTTGTTTATAATGAATTGTTGCACAAATCTTTCTCATTCATCTATCACCTCACTCAAATGCTTGTTGGTATAAAAATCTTTTGCTTGTCAAGACTTGTGGTCCCCTATCATGATAACACCTCTCATATACCTTAGCATAAAATAGCCAGATTTTTAGTCTCCTTGTTATAGAAGTATATTCTAAAAATGACGATAAGAATATATTAGTTTAAATAACAATAATTGAATTTTCAATTGCAACTACATTTATACTTGAATGCTTACCTTTTATGGTCATAGAAATCTAGTGTTTTCATGCAACTTATTAAAGACGACTTGAGTGTTTGTTTTCAATTTTGACACATTAAGGCCCTAAATACATTTCATTAAAAATGAAATCAATTAAAAGATATATGCTATATTTTAGGCAACATAATAAGTAATATAGTTAACAACGATACACTTATAATTGTACCATTTTATTGAAGTCGAGTTGTATAGTTGGTAAAGTGGATTGAACCATAAAACCAAATCTTTTTGGGGGTTAAGGAGGGCCACCGTTATATAGCATTAAGTAATACTCATCGGATTCTACATCATTATGAAAGTTACAAAGCAAATTTTCTCTATCTTGCATCAAAAACTTAGCAGCGCCTAGTACGTAAGAGGTCATATAGAGGTTGATGAAGCCATATGAGTTGAGCAATTTGAATCTTTGGCAATCTTGCCGTAAGAAACTACATACAAAAAAATGAATATTGTTAAACGATAACAAGTAACAAGTTTATGTCGATCCTTAATGAAAAAGTGAAGATATAGCTAAGTATCTCATGTATGCCATGATATATGACACACTAATTTAAGTGAAGTTGACAAACCAATCAATGTCCTTAACAGTAAAATATAGGGGTCTATCTTTGCTCTAAGTGATGTCAAATTATAACATAATTGTAATTGTGTTGTAGGCGTCCATGGAAATCTTCGAATATCTATATAGCCTTGCCATTCTTGAAGGTAAACCTTTTAAACCATCTATTGGTTGTGTCACCTTTATTACATCCTCTATTTGTTCTTCTTTTTTCCCCTTGGTTTGTTTGCATGACATCCCTTGATTGGCTTATCAATAGGCATCATAGTCTCTTTTCCCTGATGATGGCGTTGGTCAATCGGAGAATTGTTTATTTGACTTAACCATTTTTAATCCATGCTTTGGGTCAAGCAAAAAATCCTTTGAGAGCATCACTCACGACCTTATTTTCCTCACTTGAGAAAGGCAAAGGCATGTCCTTTACATAACACATAGTAATTGTAATGTGAACATTACCTTCTCTAACTGTCCTACAGTGAATCATTTGCATGTGAAGAGTATCCATCTACGTCTTTCCTCTTGCAACGATGTTAAAATGAGATTGACTACCTTCCCTAGTTGTTGATGATGTTAGAGAAAGGCAAGTTTCACCCTCATCGAGGCTTGATGAGGGGCAGCTTTGTAGGTGGTATTGAGGCGATATGAGTTGTGCATCTTGCTTTTGCACTTGTAAATTTTTCTACCATAGGAATTCCCTCAAGCTTGACTTCTCACAAATGCCTCCTACTAGACAATCTTAGACTCTATCATTTCCATCTTCTTACGTAGTTAATTTGATCAACTCTGCATTGGACTTTGAGCTTCAAGTGGAATGAAAATATTGGGAGTGCTTCACAAACTAAGACTGACTATGTACCCACCCTGAATATTTAGGATTGTCCAATGTGGTCAATACATCATCCGTCCCTGCCTTCAAGGGCTTGCTCCTCGTACTCATATCAACAAATTCATTGTCCGGCATGTTGAAATATTCTTAAGTAGTAACATTTATTACAAACATTAAATTAATAATAACATAAAAACTAACAGATAATTAAAACTAAAACAAACATATAGTTAAAACTAATATATATAAAACCAACGTACATATAAAACTAAAATAGAATAACACTAAAATTAACATATAAAACTTAAACTAACATATAAAAACTAATAACATTAAAGTTAAAACTTATAAAACTAAACTAACGTATAAAAACTAATAATATTAAAACCAAAACTAACACACTAATTAAAATTAATAATGTTAAATTAACATAGAAACATTTTACCAAATCCTGATTACAACAATTACGCAAATCTTAATTACAACAATTACTTAAATTCTAAATATAAAAACCTAATTACTAAATAAACAATCTAATTACAAACAATGAAGTGTACTAAAATAAAAGGACAAATGAACTTTGGGCTCAACATTGAAAAAGCTTGTAGTGATAGAGATGGCAACAGAAGGAGGTAACGAAGGGCTTTGGAATCAGAGATTTGAGAGGGGGAGAGAGAGAGGGAGGCTAACGACACTGAGAGAGTAAGTTTTGATTTTTGAATGGATGCGATAGTTATTAAATGACACATTTTTAAAAAACTGTCATCTAAATTAAGGCATTAAACAACAATCTTTTAGCATACGACATTAAATGCCGCATGATTTATGATGTCAGTTTCTTAAAAATCGCCATCCAATGGGAGTCATGAAAGGCAAAATTTCTTCTTATGAAAGATTATGCATTTTCCATTTTAATTTCTATACTTAATACTAACTAACTAAAATGTTAGTCAACAAAAAATTGAGTCAAACTATCATTACTGCATCTTAGGAAAAATGTTCTTTATATTCTTTTGGAATCTTCTTCCAACTATCAAAATAAGATGGCACATTAGCTCAGACTACTGTCCCGATAGTATTACTTAGTTGAGTTGTATTTGGTCCTAATTCTTTATACGTGTGGCCCTTATGGTCAAGAAACACAAGAAGTCTGCCTTTTCTTGCACCCACAATGTTATGGACTTCTAAATTTCTTGTAATTCCTCTCTTCTTTCTTTGCGACTAGCTACTTGGAATTGAATCACACAAAATATACAATTGAATATTATTGATAAAATAAAGCAACGACAAAACATACATAGTGGTTGTAGAAAAAAATGTCATATTTAGCTACGCTTGACTTGAAATGTGCTGGTACTTTACTAGGGCTTGGAGATTATTGTTGTCGCTAAGACATTTATTTGTAAGTATTTTACTCGTAACTTAAACATTTTTTAAGCTTAAATATTGTGAAAATCCTTTAGCTATTATGTTATTTTGATATTTTTGGTGATATATTGTAGGAAATTAATAAAATAAAATATTATGGGACTTTTAGCATAAAAATTGAGTTTAGAAGTCCTTTGGCATCAAAAAGTGCTGAAAAGCGTGCCCCCATGTGCTTTGGTGTGTGCCCGTAGCAGCCAGTGTTGCAACGCCGTCGCCCAATTGAGAGCGCGACCCATGTGGCCGCACGTCTTGAAGCCCTTTTCATGCTTATTCTCATTTTAAGAGCTGATTTGGCCTAAAATTTGATTGAAGGGCTGATAATTGATTCTGAAATGATGCCTAACACCTTAAAAAATCTAGAGCCTGTATTTTTGGAAAAAGAGGAAGCCTTCATTTTTGGAGGAGGTGGCACATGTTCTCAAGAGAATTTGGCTAATTCGAAAGAAGAAAATAGGGAAAAAGAAAATGGGAAGAAAGAAAAGAAAATGGAGAAATTAGTTTTGACCCTAATTGATGCCAAAAGAAAGTTGAAACTTACTTTAATGAACATACAATAACAGTTCTAACAAATCAACCACTAAAAGTAGTTCTTTCTAAGCCAAACCTAACAAGTAAACTAACAAAATAGGCAGTAGAACTTGGAATGTGTGGCATTAAGATTAAGCCGAGAATAGAAAAAAAGAGGGGGGGTTCAAGGTGCTAGCAGATTTCATTTTGGAATGCACTCATATGGAACTAGCCCAAGAATAATTTTGAAAAAGAGAAACTTGAAATTGGAATTTTCTATAAGGCTCCGTTTTGATGCAACCAATAGTGCAAAGAAGTATAAGGCTTTAATTTTTAGGCTAAGACTTGTAAAAGCAGTTGGTGGAGAATATGTCAATGTAAAAAGTAATTACAAAATTAGTAGTCAATCAGTTGAATGGCATTTACAAGGTGAGAAAACAAAGGATTCTAAAGTATCGTGCTCTTGTAGTAAGTGTGAGTCAGAACTTTTAGTGGTTTTCTATTGATCAAATACTGAAGGAGGAAAACACTGAAGCAGATGAATTAGGGAAAAAATAGCTACATTAAAAGAAGGAGAGGTATTCATGCGTGCATCAATTCTATAAATAAACTAGATTGAATTCATGCGTGCATCAATTCTATAAATAAACTAGATTGAAGAAGAAAAAGCTAGAATACTCCAATCATCACTTTCTTGGTTTGTATAAACTGTCGAAAGACAAGGTAGAGGCTCTCAAGTATCAAAAAAGAAAGAAGAGTAAGAAGAAGAAAAACGAGTAACAGTAAACAAGATTTACAACTAGAAATTTGAGATTACACTACCTTCATTTAACGACTTTTTTAAAAGCCGTCGTGGTAAGGGAAAAAAAACATGGGGAGTTCGCCTGAGGAGACGAAAGCCATCATGGTAGAATGTGGCTTCTTTCATGATGGTTTTTAGAAAAAACCCTCTAGTAGGTTAAATTTTATACTACAGTTTTAATAAAACTATCGTGTAATATGGTACTTTTCATGACTGTTTTTCCTAAAAACCATTTCGGTACCTATTCTAGCTCGGTAATCCAAGATGAATCATGAACTCAACTCTCAAAAATACATCCACAACCTCCCAAAACTATAGTTGCTATCCCTTTCTGCCTCCATCCTCCTTAATCTCTTTCCTAATTGTAAGTGTTTAATTAGATATATTTATAGGTTTCGATTTTGTGGATTAGCTTTTTGGTTTATGAATTTATAATTATGATTAGTTATTTAGATATGTTGGGTATGGTTAATTAGCAGATCAATTAGTATTATTAGTCAATGTTTATTGTTTTGTGGATATGATTAGTTATTTGGATATCAGTATGATTAATTTGTTGATCTTTTAGTATGATTAGTTATTTGGATATGATGAGTATGATTAATTTGTTTTATGGATATGATTTATTATTTGAATACGATGGGTATGTATAATTTGTGGATATTTGAGTATGATTAGCTATATTGAAATTGATAAGTATGAATAATTTGTGAAATTTGT
Organism: Artocarpus hirsutus; assembly: GCA_946598075.1. Lineage (NCBI taxonomy): Eukaryota > Viridiplantae > Streptophyta > Magnoliopsida > Rosales > Moraceae > Artocarpus > Artocarpus hirsutus. Next base: position 6,642 of record CAMOHE010009774.1, read on the forward strand.
GGATTTATGATATGATTTATATATGGTAAGTTATTTAATTTGTGAATTGTTTTTAATTGAATTGCATTATATGCATTTCAATCTAGGAATTGCGAAATGGATAGGAAATAGACGTGGGATTTTTGATTGACTAGAGAATATGTTTATGGTGTGGAAAAACTCTTAGATTTTGCGAAAACTCATGCCCAAGGTGATAAAATTCGGTGTCCTTGTATTTAATGTAGAAACTATAGATCTCATTCAATTCCCAATTATTAGAGGACATTTATTTCAAAATGGGATTATAAGTAGTTAAACAAATGTGGTATTTTCATGGTGAGTCTAAGTTCAATCCAACTTTAGTAAGTAAAGAAAAGGAACCTATTGTGGAGGATAATATGGATGATCATGACAATATGGTTAACATGGTCAGTGATTTAGAAGAACACTTTTTACACCATCTAGACTTATTTGAGACAAGGATGAATGATGTCGAGATACCCGTGTATGAGAAGTGTATCAATTTCACCACATTGTCCACTTTAATTGGATTATGGAATTCGAAAGCGTTGGGTGGATGGTCAAATTCTAATTTCACAAATATTTTGAAATTTCTAGGAAGGCTTCTACCAAAGGGTAATAAATTACTAATTAGTATGTATGAGATCAAAAAGACTTTGAGCACTTCAAGAATGGAGTATGAAAAAATTCTTGCTTATGAAAATAATTGTGTTCTTTATAATAATGTGTATGAGGATAAGAATTATTGCCCAATTCATAAAGAGTCAAGGTGGAAGAAAGGAAAGGAGCCAAAAGATGGTAAGAAAGGAGTGTCGACGAAGGCATTGTGGTACATTCCATCGGTACCATGTTTGAGGCGTTTATTCATAAATGCAAAGCATACCAAGAATTTGACATGACATCATGGCAAACGGGTCAACGATGATATGCTTAGACATAGCACAATAGAAGACTTCTAAAGTTGAACATCCCAAGTTTAGTGCGGATCTAAGAAATATAAATTTCTCTATGTTGACGGATGGAATGAACCTATTTGGTAACATGAATAGTAGGCATAACACTTGGACTGTAATTCTTGTCAACTACAATCTTTCTAAAAAAATGTGCATGAAGTGGAAGTTCTTAATGTTGTCTTTATTGATTTTGGGTCCCCACAAATCAAAGAATTACATTGGTATGTACTTGGCACCATTAATCAATGACATAAAGAACGTGGATGTACTTGGCACCATTAATCAATGACATAAACAATGTGGGAAAATAGAATCGAAGTTAGTGATGCTTATTGAGAAGAGACATTTGCACTTTGTGCAATTTGATATGGACAATTAATGATTTCCCCACATATGATTTTTTTTTTATTATTTGGCGAAGAGGTCTATTGATTGTCCTATTTGAATAAAGGAAACATCTCACAAACAGTTGAAGAATGGTAAGAAAACTATTTTTCTTGGTCATAAAAGATGGTTGCCAAGAGATCCTAGTTATTGCAAACAAAAGAAAGCCTTTGATGGCAACATTGAAGAAAAAGACCCTCCTCGGCCTTTAACAGGTGAGCAAATATTTGAAACAGTAAAAGATGTGAAAGTGGTACTCAGAAAGAGAAAGCGAGGTAAGGATGAGTTGTCGATAGATGAACCATGGAAAAATCAATCTTTTTCAAACTTCTATATTGGAAGATACTTTTTGTTCATCATTGCTTGGATGTTATGCATATTGAGAAAAAGATTTGTGACTTAATAGTCTATACATTGCTTGACATTCAGGGCAGGATTAAAGATGGTGAAAAAGCACGGTTAGATCTCGTAGAAATGGAAATTAGACCTAATTTGTTTCCAAAGAAAATATGGAACTACACTTACTTACTTTCGACGAAGTACATGTTATTAAGAGAGGAAAAAAGAAAGCTTTGTGAATGGCTTGCTTCATTGAAAGTGTCAGATGGCTATTCTTCCTATTTTAAAAAATTGTTGTTGGTGAAGGATTTGAAACTTATTGGTATGAAATCACATGATTGTCATGTGTTGATGCAACAATTACTACCACTTGCATTATGAGAATTCTAATAAAAGATGTAAGATTTACAATTATTAAGTTGTGCTCGTTCTTTAATTCAGTATGCTCAAAGGTAATTGATCTACTTATGATAGAATTACTACAATCAGAGTTAGTGCAGACCTTATACATACTTGAGAAGTATTTTTCACCGTCATTTTTTGACATCATGATTCACCTAACAGTGTACTTAGTACATGAAGTTAAGTTATGTGGACCATTATATTTGAAATCGATGTACCCATTTAAAAGGTACATAAAGGTTTTAAAGGGCTATGTGAAGAACCAAAATAGGCTATTGTCATCTCATCATCAAGAGCCCCAACAACATCAGGAATACAGACTCTTTGTTGATGATAAAATTAATGGTGGGTGTATATTTGTTGCGCTTGAAAATTCATAGATGGAGAGTCTTCCAACTAATACAGTTCATGGAAGACCCTTAGGGGATGAAAATGTATGCGTTAACATCATTACCCTTAGAGTTACAATGGTTGCATCACATGTTTTGACATATGAAGCAACAACTATAAGTGAAGCCGCTAGAAGCTTTGTTGCATGGCCAAAAAGGTTAATTGAAGTCGTTGCAATGATGAAGACGAGTCGAGCTCCTAGCCATGTTCCTTAAGATGTTGAGGGAAAGAAACACGTAAAAAAGAAATGTGCTAGAAATGTAAGAGAGTCACAACCTGAGGTAGAACAACATCGAGCAGTTGGGAAACAATCCGTTACAAATGAGTCCCTGCCTTCGTTTAACTTATCTTTAGTTCCTCTATAATTTATGCAGTTGGCTTTGTAAGCACAAGCTTTTCTGCGACATGGGTTGATGGTTTAGTGTCTGATATTGGGAAGAATCACTAGCAATGAAATACCTATCTATGTTGAGTACATTGACATTTACTACTTTATCACCTTTGATAAAATTGGGGTGAACTCTATAATGGTATACCTCAAGTAATAGCTCTATTTATAATTCTTACTTTTTAAAATCAAAGTATAGTTATAAGGTGCCTTCAAATAAGTTAGTGAAGGCAAGGCTTACAATTTCAACTTTATATTGCTAGTCCTTGTCTCAAGTGTTGCAAGAGACCCACATAGTGATGTTAGAGAGTGTACCACATCACTCCTCAACCTTTTAGCTCAAGCATCGAAAGAGAAATTATTTTTCATGCCATACAATGTTAGAAAATATTAGATGTTGACACTTGTTTCATCATAGGAGGGCAAAATATTTTGGTTTGATCCCCTAGAACACCATCCACATGATGATTTTGTATCACTCACAAGATTGTAAGTATCTATTTTTCTTATGAAATTAACTATGCTAAATTTTACATAATTGTGTTTATTAATTCATTTTAATCATGACACATTGTTAAGGTGCTTAATGATTGGAAACTTCAAGTGGGAAGTGGTGTAACAACATGAGTAAGCAGAACACTATATTCCCACTATAAATGTCCTAGACCAGAAGGAAACATAGAATGTATTTTTTAATTTTATGTTAAATGCAGGGCATAATTAATTATGGTATAAAAAGGCTATCAAAAAAGGAATTTTATGTACATAAGGATATAAAATGAGGTTAGAGTTGAGTTGGTACAATTGTAAGTAGGTATCTCACATACAGCTAGAGTAGATAAATGATTATCTAAAATAGTTCAACGTAAATGATTTTATAAAGACTTTATATTTTAATATACATATCTTATTTTACAATCAGGGCCTTATAGTAATGGACAACATAGGACTGGCCATCTCATTAGAAATCAAAAATTCAAGGTATTTTTTTTTTTTTGCCCATGACCAATTTTTCACGATGGTTTTTACTAAAAACCATCTTGGATACACACCCTTACATGACAGTTTTTCATGGAAACCATCGTGTAAGGTTTGAAGAAACCACGGTTTTTAAAAAAACCATCATGAAATGTTATCATTCCAACCGTCGTAATAGAATGGTGCCAACTGAACCCAATTGGTGCCTAAACGGACGTTCTATGACGGAAAAAAATCATTGCTCAAACTTAAGATGGTACCACGACGGAGGTTTTCATGACATTTTTTTAACCATTGTGAAAATTTTCCAGAACTGTTTAAACCTTATGAAAGGCCCAGTTTCGTAGTAGTGATTAAAGAAGAAAAAAGCAAGAACACTCCAATCAGTGCTTTTTTGGTGGAGGATAAACTATTTAAAGACAAGGTAGAGGCTAAAAGAATCAAAGTAGCCTAACTCACAATGATAAATGGAGAACTCTATAGTAAATCCTACAGAGTACCACTCCTCAAATGCCTCACTCCGTCTAAAGGACAAAAAAAAATTCTTTTTTTGATTAATGAAGGAATGTGTGGAAATCATTATGGAGGCAGAAGCCTAGGATACAAGGCAATTTCATAAGGTTATTTCAAGCCCAATGTTAGAAGAAGTATAATATGTAACAAAGTACGATAAATGCTAAAAATTGTATTATCCGAACCACCTTCTGACAAAAAACTCCATCACATAATCAGTCCTTGGCCTTCTGCTCATTAGGGCATAAACATAGTAGGAATTCTTCCGAAAACTCAATATGGTAAACAGTATGCGTTAGTTTCAAATGATTATTTCTTCAAATGGTTGAGGCACAAGCATACACGAACATCAATTAAATCAATTTAATAAAATTCATATGGAAAAATATATTTTGTAGATTCAAAATGCCACACAAAATTACTACTGATAATGGCTTACAATTCTTAAGAGGAAAGATAGGTCGATTTTGTGGTAATCATGGGAATTAGACTTAATTTTGTGTCAAGGATCTATCTGTAGGGAATTAAACAAGCCGAACAACCAACAAAACCATATTTGAATAAATAAAGAAAAGGTTGGAAGACAGGAAAGGCAAATGGGTTAAGGAGCTTCCAAACACGTTATGGGCCTACAGAACAACAATAAGAAGATCAACAAGAAAAACTCTTTTCTCTTTAGTTTATGGGTCAGAAACGGTGATCACTTCAGAGCTAGGATATCAAACTCTAAAAAACAAGACTTTGAAGGAGGGAAGAAACTACAAAGAATTAAGTTAGAACTTAGACGTTTCGTGAGAAACAAGAAAAGAAGCATTGATCAAACTCCAACCTACCAAAAAGAAGTCGCTCAGACTTATGATAAAAAAGTCAGAGAGAAAAAATTCAAAATAAAAGATTGTGTACTCGAAAAAGTAACGGAGAATACTAAAGAAGTAAACGCTAGAAAACTAGGCCTGACTTGGGAAGGACCACATGAAGTAGTGAAAGTTTATTAGAAAGGTTCCTATGTACTGACATTAGTGGCTGATCTAGATCAACAAATATCGAGTACATGGAATGCAACAAACCTAAGGAAATACTATGCTTAAAAGAAGGGAAAAAAAAGGAAAAATAAATGAGTGACAAAGAAATACGAAACATGTATATAATTGAAAAAAAAAGTAGAGAGAGAGAGAGGATAGAGAAAAAGAAAAAGAGAAACAAGATTATAAATAAAAATCAATAAAACTAGACAGTGGACGTAGGGCATTACTAGTCAGAATCACTATAAAATCGATCTCAGTCTTTTTTCTTTTGAAATTTATTAATAGCCAACTCACTAAACCAAATCCAGACATCAAAAGTAAGAAAACCTAGAAATCAGGGGGAAAAAGCATGAGCAACTCAAATCCATCATGAATCGAAGAAGTTGCTTAGGGCTCTTCCGCGGACCCTAGGTTTCCTTTCAACTAATATGTCAACAACGAGCAACCAACTCAATTTTTAAGCTCTATAAGCACCAAACATAGAGAAAAATGAAAGTCCATAAAGAAAGTAAAAACAATGCGTTAAGCCAACGCAAACGAGTGGAAACAGAAGAATTATTTTTAGTTCCTTTGCAGATCCCATGATTCTCTTTTATTCAATACATTCAACTGAGGCATTAATAGTAAATGACCAAAGCATTATTAAACATTTTAAGCTTCAAAAGCACTAAATATAGGGAAATATGGAAATTAGCAGAGAAAGAAAGAAGAAAACTAATGAGACCATAAAAGTATATATTTTTCAAGACTTAAATCATTTATTTATACTTTTATTTATCATTAAATCCTCTAATTGATAGCATTTTTGTGTTGATAAGTATTTTTATGTGTTAGTGTAAATATGTTTACAAATATGTTTTTAGTATTTTTTATGTTTAATAATATTTTTTGGTAATTTTTAGAGTCGTTTTGGTGTGTTAAATATGTGTTTAGTTTGTAAATAATTAAAACCATAAAAATAATTAGTGGTAATTTTATTTTAACTCTTATTATGTTTTATAGTGTGTTTTAAGTTTTTAAATATGTTTTATAATATTTCTAGTAATTTTTAAAAATATTTTGGAGTCTCAAATATTATATTTGTGCAAAACTAAAAACACTTGGAATTTTAGAAGTTTGTTCATATTTTTAGTGTGTTTTGTGTGTTTTAATGTAAAATAAAAATATTTATAATTATTAAGTTCGTAAAATAATTAATATTTTGGATATCATAAAAATAAGATATATCCTCCAAATCAAGGGTGATTCCCTCCAATTAAGATGCTTCCATCATATTCAGCATGCAAACACCTGACAAGATACTGAAAGTGTTTGGGTTACACTGATTGGGACTAACGTTTGGGGTGTGGAAGAACTTGTGAAACAAAGGATGAAAAGGCAACTAGATGCAACACAATTGCTTAAATGTGATAATAAGAACTCAAGGAGTGGCAGAATCCTTTTCCAGATCAAATTTCATGATTGAGACTTCATTTGGGATTTAGCAAACCCTTTAATTTCTTTGAGAGGAGTAGCAGAAATCTTCGGAGGCATGTTGAAGAAGAAAGAGTAACAGCAAAGATTAGGACGACGAGAATAATCATGGGGAAAAGAGGTGTTGGGAAAGAAATTTGAAGAAAAGGGAGATATTAAGAAAGAAAAAAGGGTCAACTGACTGATCATGGTAGGACTTCAAACTTAATTTCTCAAAATCAAGATCATACAGCTTGTAATAGGGTTTTGGACTGGGATACGTCTTTCTTTCTTATCCATAAGGGCAACTTCCTAACCAAATTTAAAGCCGTTGTAGTATTTGATCTCAAAATGAGTCTTCTTACATGCTTTCCATCTCTTTTTCTCTTCAATCAGTTGAGACTCAAGGCCCCGAAACAAAGCATTAGCGAGCTTGTGCTTCTCCGATTTCAAAATTTGGGAAAAATTTCTTTCAACTCCCTGTATATGGAACTAGGAATTTCGGAATTTGCTAATGTCTCAAAATTAAAGCGAGATTCATCCCTCTCTTCCACTAACTTGTTAATGCTAGTTTCCAACTCAAAAATTTGGTTATAGGCAACCTCCAATTGTTTCTCAAATTTAGCAAGTTTTTGCGCCAGATCATTTGAACCATGAATTTTTTGAAGCTTTGATTTCAATTTGATGTTCTCTTTTAGAATAGTCGATATTTGTGAACTTAGTTGATTCTAGGTAGCTTCTGATTGAGTTTGAGAAGAAATCAAAATAACTTTCTTTTTAATAGAAAGCCTTAGTTGTTCAAGGTCTGGCAAAGCTTTTGAATCTCTCGAGCATCTTCATCTTGCTTCGTGTTGCGTTTTCTCAATTAAGCCTTGAGCCTTTTGATAGTCTCAAGGTCTTGAGGATTTGAAGGGGAGGAAGACTAGAGAATAGAAATTTTGTTATACATTTTCCCCTTATGGTTTCTCTCTTTGTCTCTTTCCAAGGGATTCAGTCCGTAAGAACGAGGCGTGTGGGGCGTCCTTGATAAGCATAGATCGGAATGGATCATAAATCTAATGTCAACTTCAGAGTATTGTGGTTGAGCATTCTGATTGGTAAGAGTGTCAATAGAGTTTAAAATTGCGTCTTATAATTCAAGATTAAGACATGAATTCTGAGCGAGAACAGGCAACAAGTCAGACTTGAGGAATCATGAGCACTAGATGTCGGGATCATTGAAGGTGGGGGTTCAACAGCTAGATTAAAAAAGAGACATATGTTTGGTCGAGGATTACTGTCATGGTAAATGAAGGGTTTACTCATATTTTTGAAGCTCTATCTTTGGGGACTAAAGTCAGATTGATTAGACATTTTGCTAATTGAAGGAGCGGAAGCTAGGGAGTGAGCTTTAGGAAATAATTTAATAATAGGAAGTGTGGAAAAAGGAATAGGAGCATAATTAGAAGAGGTAGAGTCAGTGAATTAGACCATTTTTTGGGATTGGGCAAGATATATGGAACGTAGAATGAGTAGAATTAGGGAAGATCAGGTGGCACTTAAATACAACTCTATCATTAAAAACACCAAAGTCTAAATTAACAAGCATTGCATTAGAAGAGATGTGACATACTTCCGAAGGGCCAAATTGGCCAAAGATCTAAGTTCATTATTAGGAAGAAAAGATATAGTTTAAGGACTCTACTTATTAACTATATAATCATGAACTTAAATATACTTTAACATAATGTACTTAAATTATAGAACATTTTTTTTAAACAAAATAATAATAATTATTTTTTAAAATAATTCTTCTAAAGAAATAATAATTATTTTTTAAACTTAATTCTTTAAATCTAATCATAACAATAATTTTCTTAAACATAATAATAATTTTATAAAACTTCTCTTTTAAATGTAAAGATAATTATTTATAACTATTTTTAAAATCATTTCTTAATTATAACATTTCTAAATTAAAACATTTTCTTATTAAACATAAAGATAATTGTCTAAAAAAAGAAACTTTTTTGTAAATTAAAATAACTTTTAAAAACATTTTTAAAATTAATTCTCGTTAAAACTATCTTATTTGAACATTTACAGATATTTATTGTATTGTTGCATGATGTGATGCAACATTTAAATCTTAAAACTTTCTAAACTAAGCTTGTATGAATTACAACCTATGTTCCCGAAACATACTTGCATAATATTATTTAATTATTTATACGTACATATATTGAAAAAATAATAAATGTGGAAATTATAGTTTTGCTTAAGCACCATCCATTCCTATCTCCACCATTTGTCCGTGCTTACCATCATCTATCATGTGTTGTTGACAGGTTCTTTTACCTACAACATGAATATGCTTAGATGAGCTTTCGTTCAGCAAGCAGGAAAATCAACTTGCAAAACATAATTAAAATCATTTAATAAAAACATGCACGAACATTTTATGCATGCTTATCAACTTGTGTTATGCTTAATTATTTAAGCTTTAACTTGTCTTACTGATTGAGCTCGGTTAATCACACCATTACGTGCGATCCCCAAGAAATTAGGATACACAAGTTCCCTAACATCATCAAGATCATAAATTATGTAAAATTAAGTCAAAGCCTCCCTGTAAGTTGAGAGGTTGATACAACATCCTTAGCTTATTTTATTAGTCTCACTTATCTTATTGTGTGTATGTAGTATGACATGTCATAACATAGTATCACAAATTCATAAACATGCTTAACTGTAAGTGACTAAGCAGTATAATTTAGTACTGCATACATCATACATTGCTCATAACATAATTATACTATCACATGACATGGTATGACATAATCATAATAAATTTTAAACATAGCATATCAATACATATCATCACATATCATTGATTATAACAATTCATATCATCACATATCATGGCATAACATATCATTGATCATATATTTCATAAATTATATGAAAACATGTAAAACATTTTACTTCAAAACTATTCATAATGTAGGCGAGATCCTATTTACTTGGATTCCAAGTTTAGCGGTTCTAGTTGTGTCTCGTTAGTCCTACAGTCCAAGAAGCATCCTTGATGGTGGTCCTAAAGTGGCCATGGATGGCTAAAAATGCGTCTTGGAGATTTATAATTGTTGGATATGTCATTTTAGACTCCATTATTTTGGTTTGCGTCGCCTCGATTCAAGTGTAGTCAATATGGGACAATTTCTAATAGAGTAGTATTAGCTTAAATAGAGGCCACCATCGTTTCCAAAATGTTGAAATGAGTCAAGACGTGGTCTCGAATAGTCGATAAAGGTCATGATCATGAAACCCAAGCTTCCTTGGAAATCGACCACATATGACTATGTGTACAGCAACTCCGACCATCGACTTGTGTTACAACTTCGGGTTGCATCATTTTTTGACCTCTTGGACTTAATGGCATGGTTAATTTCACCTCAATCGATCTCTATCACTGTAGATCAAAATCGCATAAAATCGACTAAAATTGGTAGCTTTGGCGGCGGTCCTCTAGCCATCTAGCGATGGAACTGACCAAGGGGTTTTGCTCTATGACCCTCTCTGAGTTTCTCCCCTAAGGTCATGCTCCTCAACATTGCATGGAATGGCGGCTCCGAGCATCTCTGCGACAGCACTACAGCTGTGACCACCTACTTTTTCGGCCATCACTTAACTTTCATAAACCTCGTTACTTGTATAGTAATCTTACTTACTTAGTAAGAAAATACTAAATTACAAAAAAAATTTCTTAAACATTTAACATTCTTTAAAACGTAATTAAAATTGTTGTGACCTTTGTCGCCATTCCAGTTGAGACCTCGCTCCACATTTGCCTTTAAAACCATTTCAAATCGTTTCTTAAAACTACTAAGAAACGTTTATTAAAACATAGCTTAAAACATCATTTCATAATTGTATAACATTTAGTACAATGTATTTGTAAACCTTTGAAAACATTTCTTAAAACTCTGATTTTCTTAAAAACCTTGAAAACACTACATTAAATAGTGTAAAACCTTTTCTTTGCATTGCGGAAGCAAACTGTAGTGGTTTCTATACCCATATCTTTGCATCTGTCCTCCGTAGCACCCAACTCTTCTAACGGGTCCTACTAGTCACCCATAAATTCCCTACAGCATGAAGAAACTTTTAATGAGCTTACGCTCAGTGAGTTCAAACATAAACTCACAAAGCATTTAAAACATACTTTAAATCTTTCCTGTAAAAAAAAAAATTTCTCTTGAAACATTCTTCATAAACGTTTTTCATAAATACTTTTCATAAAACATTTCTAAAACGTTTCTCATAAATATTTTTTATAAAACATTTATAAAATGTTTTTCATAAACATTTTCTTATACGTTCTTCATAACACGTCATTTATAAACCTTTTCTTGAAAACATGAAAATGTTTTCCATAAACATTTATCATAAAGCATTCCTCAGAATGATTCTCATAACATACAAATGTTTTTTATAAACATTTAACATAACATTCTATCAAAATGTCCTTCATAACATAACATATAAATATCTCATAAAAGGAATTCAAGCAGAGTCAAGATGCACGATTCCCTTTATGCTTAATTATGAACTTTCAATTATGAGCATTTTATGAACACTCGTTTTTTACTTGAACTTGCTATTTTCATTTCTTAACTTTCTTATCTTGCTTTAACTTTCCTTATCTAACTTTAGGGTTCGTACCAACTCATTAATCATGAGATCTTTAACATGATGCTTCCCTTGCAGAAGACTTGAGACCCTCGAATTTTGAGGTCATGTACCTCTCATCTAGGAGGTCAAACTTTTACTTTCCTTTCATTACCTCATAACACAAAGGCTGGTACGACACTTTCTTTTATCCTTACGCTACCTTCTTGTTAACTTTTGTGAGCATGTCAAATGCATTCACATTATAAGTAAACATACATGCAATCATAGCCTGTACTATAAAATCTATTGCACAATAATGCAACTTATTGCATAGCAAATGCAACTTATAATGCAGACATATTCTGTAAGTCATAACTTGTATTCTAAGGCTTATGGCATAACAAATGCAACATATACCACAAACATAGTTTGTAAACCATAACTTATATTATAAAACTTATTGCACACATAGGCAACTTATTGCATACATAACAAATGCATCATAAAATTCATAACTTAAACTATACAATATTATGCATTGTCAAAATGCAAAACATACTTTAAAATATTCTGAAAATCATGACTTGTACTTTTAAACACGTTATGTGTATCAATATGCAATAGACTTTAAATATAACAATTGCGAACTCATTGCAAATCTTGTTTTAAACTTTAAAACCATTTGCATAATTAATGCAAATATACTTTAAATTTAACTTGCAAAGCAATTGCAAACACATTTGCGAACATATAAATAAGTATTTGAAAATCTTTTACTTCATGCTGTAGGTAAAGTTTGAACTTTCCCGACTATGCTATAGCGTTCTCTATTCCTTTCCTGTCTCATTTCTTTTCCTTCCATTAGCCGGCTTCCGTGTCTTGAACAAACAACAGCCGACTCATTAATTAACTTTCTTTATTATCAATCCACTCGATTAATAATAAAACATAAACATTAACCATTCTTTCCTCTTTTTCATAATTCAGTATACTATCGGTTTACCCTTTCCTTTCCTTAATTTTGTAACCCACTGGATTACCTTTTGTTTACTTAAACATCCCTTATTATGTCACACATGACGGTTACATTACTTAACATATTACGAAACATTTTTTGTCTAAGGGCGTTATGCTACATCGGAGTGTTCGGCTCTGTTTTAGTCGTTTTTGTAAAAATGATGATTTTACCCTTGGCGAGTTTTTCGTTCATTTTTTAATTTAACCAAACTCATTACTTAACTTTAACATTCCATTACATACATAATATGGAAAAATTACCACTAAGAAATGTTTCCTAAAATCGGGCATTTCGGGTCTGATTTGGTAATTTTTCATAAAATGACCATTTTGCCCTTAGTCTCATTTTTCTTCATTCTTTCCTTGTCTAACTTTAAATCATTGAAACTTGGCATCTATAACAATTTACTTTAAATGATTCATATTGTAAGCGAGGTTGCTACTTACTTAGACTCCGAGCTAAGCGGGTCCGGTTGTATCTCGTTGTATCTACAGTATATGAAGCATCCTCTGCAGTGCTCCTCGAGTGACCATGAATGGCTAGGAATGCTTCCTGGAGATCATAAATTCTTGACAATGTCATTTTGGACTCCGATAATGCAGTTTTGAATCGCCTCGATCTACATGCAGTCGATATCGGATGATTTTCACCGGAGTGGAATTAGCTCGAACAGAGGTCACCATTGCTTTCAGAGCATTGAAGCGAGTCAGGAGGCGGTCTCAAATCGTCGATCGGAGGTTCGGATCACAAAGTCCCAATTTGACGGTTGACCGACGATTGACCACCGTTGACCGACATTGACCGTCGTCACGTGGCTCCGTTGGCAAGTGAGCATAAGCCTACCCCCCCTAAATCGACCCTCCTGAGTCAATTGGTGAGGTCAATTTCACTTAATTTGGCCTCTATCTGCTCGAATCGAAGGCAAAAATTCTCAGCCACACTAGTGGCTCCGATCTGCTACCTCCGACGGAGATGCCGTGAAATTTGTAATGCCCCCTTTTCGGATGTCACAGATGTCGTTACATTCATTCATTTAACCATTAATTGAAGCAAAACTATTATAAATTATAACATGTATTTGAAATCATAGTTTGGAAAAGCTTACCTAGGATCCGTTCATATATATATATATATATTTTTACAATTCACGAGAAATTATAAATTACTTAATTATAACAATTCGCTTTTCCAGAAACATCCTGTAAATAGTTTGCTAATATCATTTAAAATTAAATTAACCTTTGAAGACATTAATGAAATTCTTTGAACACAGTTTGGCAGGCCGAACTTTGGATTTCGGCAGGCCGAACTTGACCGGCAGGCCGAAGGTCAACCATCGGTAGGCCGCCCGAGGCTTTACAAAATGGGGTTTTAAAATCAACAAGATCGGCAAGCCGATTAAAGTTCTTTAGCAGTCCGACCAGTAATGACGGCAGGCCAAATTGTAAAAAAAAAAATTTCGTTTAAAAACCAGTTTAAAAATCTCAAAGGCGGAAGGCATATGATAAAACCATAAAGTTAAAATATCCTAGTTTAAATTTTAAAAGTCCATCAAATAAACATATTCAAAATTATAAAACATAATTCAAATCCTTAAAATTTAAGTAATAAACATACTCATAATCGTAAAACATGGTTTATTTCATTAAAAGTCTCTTTCTTGGTGTTTTTCTATTTGCAATTCGTCTTCCTTAGCTCACACACCTGTCAATGTCCTCCGCCTACTCCAAAGCTTTCTTACTCTTATCTGCAACATGATATAAAACTTGAATAAACTAATGCTTAGTAAGTACATTGTAATTCTCACA
>CAMOHE010009788.1:1070-22675 GCA_946598075.1 Artocarpus hirsutus
GATTGTACTTTAGCAGTCGATTCTACAACCTCTGACATCCTCCACAAAGAAACCTGATCTCTAGGCAATTAAGGCAGACAAAAAAAAAACACCAGCAATGAAGGCTGGCAGGAGTCGCAAAGCTGTTGGTTCTTTAACGACGATGAAGATCAGAAAAAAAATATTGGCGACAAAGGCCTAAAGAGCAAGAATCAGTGATGGCAATTAAGGCCAAAAAAAAAAAAAAAATCAAATCCCAGAATTTTCCTATAGCTCTGATACCATGTCAGAAACTGAAAAAGAAAAATTATGAAGAAGCTGAAACTAAGAAAAAATTATGAGGATGAATTTTCATTTTTCTTATACACTTTTTGCACATTGAGTTAGACATATATATAATAATCCTAGCAAAAGAAAAGGAAAAAACTAATCCTATATCAGATCCCATGATTTATGGGATATTCTAACAAAATAGGAACCTAATCAAATTTGCCTAATTCTAGGGATACAAATTGTTATAGCTGATTGTATAGGTGAAAAACACATCCCACTAATCACGTTTTTTTCCACATGTACAAATCTTCTCGTCCTTTTGCAACGGTTCACAGTGATGTGTGGGGTCCCTCTCGAATAAAATCCATTTTAGGATTTCGTTGGTTTGTGACATTTATAGACGATCATACACGAATGACTTGGGTATTTCTCTTAAAAGAAAAATCTGAAGTTAGTCAAGTCTTTCAAAACTTTAATACTATGATCCAAACTCAGTTTCAAACTGAAAATTTAGATTTTGAGAACAGATAATGTCAAAGAATATTTTAAATCTGTCTTGAGGGAATATTTGTTGAGTGAAGGTATTGTTCATCAAAGTTCTTGTGTTGATACCCCACAACAGAACGGTATTGCGGAACAAAAAAACAGGCACCTTCTTGAAGTTGCCAGATCTATTATATTTTCAACCAATGTTCCAAAATTAATAGGGGGATGCCATACTCACAGCGTCATTCTTAATAAATCGTATGCCCTCTCGAGTTCTCAAATTTCAAACTCCACTTCAAGCTCTCTTAGAAACATATCCCACCTCTTGTCTTGCATCTACCATCCCACTCAAAGTATTTGGGTATTTAGCCTTTGTCTATATTCACTCATCAAATCGTGGGAAGTTAGATTCTCGGGCTATCAAATGCATTTTTTTGGGCTTTTCATCCAATCAAAAAGGGTACAAATGCTACTCTTCAATCACTAGAAGGTACTATAATTCTATGGATGTTTCCTTCATTGAGAATCAGCCTTTTTATCCCAATCCTACCATTCAGGGGGAGAGTGACTACAGTAAAGAATGTCAGTCCTGGGATGTGGAGAATGAATCATCACAAAAAAGTTTTCCCACTTCTCACCCTTCTTACTCTGAGAATACCGAACCTCAAATATTCATTGATCTCCAAAATTCTCCTGCACCTAACACACAAGAAAATACTCTTAATTTACCCGGTTCCATACCTGTAGTGTCTGTCCCATCTTCAGACTCACCAATGACTAATAAACTAAGTGTCCATTCTAGGAGAGAAAGTGTACAACCTCACGCACTTGCTGAACCTGACCAAGAGCCCAATCCGGATTCATTGAATGAAGTTAACACAACTTCTGAACCCCCTACTAGTGACTCTATCACTGATGATTTGGGCTGGCCGATTGCTCTAAGGAAGGGAGTGCGATCTTGCACTCAACATCCAATTCGTAATTACATCTCTTACTCAAATCTTTCACCAAAGTTTCGAGCCTTTGTTACAAATCTAGATGCCTTACAGGTTCCCACTAACATTTAGGAAGCTCTTAAAGATCCTTCTTCGAAGGCAGCTGTATTTGAGGAGATTCGGGCACTAGAAAAGAATTAAACTTGGGAACTCACTAATCTACCTCCAGGAAAGAATCCAGTAGGGTGCAAATGGATATTTACAATCTAGTGTAAGGAGGATGGAAGTGTTGACAGATACAAGGCCAGGCTTGTTGCAAGAGGTTTCACTCTGTCCTATCGAATTGACTACCAAATAACCTTTGCACCAGTTGCAAAACTCAACACAATAAGGGTTCTTCTATCTCTAGCGGCTAATCTTGACTGGCTACTTTATCAATTGGATGTAAAAAATGCCTTTCTAAATGGAGATCTGGAAGAGGACGTGTATATGAAAATTCCTCTTGGTTTTGAGACTCACTTCACCAGAAATCAAGTCTGCAAGTTGAAAAGGTCCCTGTATGGTCTTAAACAATCCCTAAGAGCTTGGTTCGATAGGTTTACAAGAGTTGTAAGATTAAACGGAACTCTCACGGGCAATCAAATCACACCCTGTTCATAAAAAGGTCCCCAGAAGGTAAAGTGTCTATCCTCATAGTATATGTTGATGACATAATTGTTACTGGTGATTACACAAAAGAAATGATTAGTTTGAAGAAAACTCTTGCCAAGGAGTTTGAGATCAAAGATCTAGGGAACCTTAGATACTTCCTAGAAATGGAAGTGGCTAGATCGAGTCATGGAATATCAGTATCCCAAAGGAAATATGTTCTAGATCTACTCAAAGAGTGGGATGCTGGGTTGTAAACCAGCTGAAACTCTAATGACTACAGTGAACTTTGAGAGAGTTGAAAAGGGACCTCCAGTGGATAAGGGCCGATATCAAAGGTTAGTTGGCAAACTCATATATCTCTCACACACTCGTCCTGATATCAGCTTCTCTGTCAATATTGTGAGTCAATACATGAATGACCCATGAGAGGAACATATGGAAGCTGTGTACAGAATTTTGAGATATTTGAAGGTCACACCAGGAAAGGGGCTATATTTCAAGAAGTGTTCTAGTTGTGGGGTAGAAATCTATAATGATGCAGATTGGGCAGGATCAGTGATTGATCGAAGATCTACGTTTGGTTATTGTACTTATGTTTGGGGAAATCTAATGACATGGAGAAGCAAGAAGCAACCTGTCGAAGGAGCGTAGAAGTTGAATTCTGTGCTGTGGCTCTCGGTATTTGTGAAGGCATTTGGATCAAATGACTACTTGAAGAACTTGGAGTCAAGATCGAAGGACCAATGAAACTTTTCTGTGACAATCAGTTAGCCATAAGCATCGCCAAAAATCCAATCCATCATGATAGGACTAAACATGTGGAGATTGACCGACACTTTAGCAAAGAAAAGATTGTTCAGTTAATCTACACACTAACAAGCTCACAAGTTGCAGACATCCTAACTAAAGCATTGCCTAGGAAGTGCTTCGAAGAATTAAGCTCCAAGCTCGGAATGGATAACATCTTCACCCCGGCTTGAGGGGGAGTGTAGAATTATGATAGACCTTATTATTCTCTTTGTTTTATTAGTTTCCTAATTTTCCCCCTCTTCTTTAGGAAATAAGCTATTCTGGTTATATTTGACCAAATCATATTAGGAGTGATTGATTGCAATTAGTCAGATTCACTATCTTTCTGATTGCGTTAGTTGTTAACCTTCCTTATTTGTAGGCAAAGTTGTTTCTGTGCTCAAGTATATATGTATGATATTCTAGTAATGAAGTAGAGACAATTATTCATTATTCATAAAATTTCAGAAAGTCATGGAGAGCATTGTGATACATCTGTCCTGCCTAAGAAGTCTGTAATTAGCTGCTTTAATACGCACGTATAACTGACTGGTTTGATCCGTGCTTTCAGATTCTGTGCATTCATCTAAAGTGGGTTTCCGTTAATATTTTTGGTCAACTAGTCAAACTTCAGGTATATACAAAATTGCTTATCATAAGAAGTTTACCGGTCCCACCGTTGCGGAACCATGCACAAGCGTTACTTTTTCTCGTTAGAGATTCATGAACAGTTAACCGTCGAAACAAATTATGAATTATTGCATTTGCAATATTTTTGCTCATCACCTTGAGAAGTTTCTGCACACTTCTCCATTAAAACAAGGATTTGAGATGTAATTTTCAAAACACCTTTCCAATTTTAATTTTTCTAAGATATTTCTTTCTCAGATTAGTTTGCCTACGAAATATGTTTTCCCCAAATTTTCACTTGTTCTTAAAAGTAAATCCATGGGCTTGATGACAGAAACTCGAAACTTTTAACTATCTCATAATATGGTCATTGATGTGATGTAATTTGTGACTTTGTTGTTTATAATGGGCTTATACATTACTAATTGCAGGGCCATGTTTTATTTCCTATAATTTTGGACCTTTCTTCATTCATGACAAGTGAGGTGGCCATAAAGACTCGGGATGAAATTTTTCTGAGACGGCAAGCTTATGAACGTCATCAAAAACCAAGTCTTCACACCGAAATTTCTAACATACAATACAATACACAAGAATCGAAATTAAATGTCTACCGCAACAACAGGAGACGTCTACACTAGCAGTGCACAAGACTTTAACACAGGAATCCAATTTTAACCAAACCGGAGGCTGTTCAAAAGCCATGCTTACAGACTCAGAGATGCAGCGAGATGAGCTGGTTAGCTGAAATCTGCTGATACGATCATATTAAGGCTTTGATGCTGGTCTCATAATTTCGGACAAATGAGTGTGCAGACAGATTTCTTCACGATTTCGTCCTTTAAATATAATGGGGTTTTACTCAATTTGTGAAACAATGCTGTGTGATACCAATGGTGTCTACACTAATATAACATGGATGCCATAGATAGGAGTCATCTTCTGTTAGTTGTAGTGTCGGACACTACTGGTGATCACATGCGTTTTTCTAATTTGTGGGTCTTACATTGCAGGTCAGTAAGAGTTCATAAGTGGCCCTCCAAGTACTTGTTTGTATCGTCTAGTTTCATTTGTGGAGCATTTTGGAAGAGCTGGCAGTGGGCATTACACTGTTTATAGAAGCACGAAAGCTGGTTCAGATTTGTTTAAACGTGAATTGATACCCCACCAGAGCCTGAACCTGACTTCTTGCTCTGCATTTCAGATTCTCAATTACACCAGGTCTCTGAGGAAGATGTCCTTGCTGCTGTAGCTAGCTTGCTTTTCTATGAGAAAATATTACAAGAATGAATAATGTGCCTTTTCTGTCTGTTTTGTTTTGTTCTAACTTTTGATTACTTGGAAAAATAGCCAAATGCTGATGCTTGATTTTTAACTCAGAGAAATCCCCAAGGTGAAAAAGAAAAAGAAAAGGAAAAATAATGACTTGATAGTTGCATTAAAAGGAAGAATAAGATAGTGTACTCAAAGTGTAACATTTTTTTGTGAAACACTAAATATACTTCATTATATTGGTGGGGATTATGTGTTTCGTATCTGCAATTTTGTGCAACTACTAAAAATGCAGAGTTCTTTCTGAAGTGAAAAATCTTGGTTAAAACAAAGGCAATTACTCTGGTGGGAACCCAAAAAAATACCCATTAATGGTTATCTATGTTTTAGCCATCAAATATGCAGAAAAAGTGATTTTTACTATAATGGTTTTAGAGTGCCCACCACTGATAAGGATTTCCACAGGATAAGTTCCCTTGAACAAATTCAAGGAGGTGCCTTTTCATGTTTTACGGAAATGGAACCTGTTATGACATGGTTGCCCACTTTGCTACAGACAACATGAAAAGGTCACAGAGACCTGAGGGGCTGAACAAGACATGGTTGCTGTCACTTCACTCTATTGAGAAAATTACAAATATCTGCGTTGCCAAAAAGGGAAAAATTGGAAAATAAATTATGAAAAAAAGGTGCTAAAAGTGATTTCATTTGTGAGAAATGCTCTAATCTATAAGATCGGGCTGACTGTGTCCCTGTAAAAACCAATTACTACTTGTAATTTTTACTTCTTTTTGACAAAATACATGCTCTGATTTTAAGTGTTGAGTTTGCGAAATAATAATTTGCTGAAATTTTTAGAGAAAATGTCTTGTTTTAATGCTAAAAACCATCATGTCTTTTGGATAACAATTACATCATAGATCAATGGCCCTCCAATTTTGCAATACTGCAGACAGCGCTTGTTTGCATGTTTTATTTAAAACCAGATCATTAAATGCATCTCTTCTTCGTTTTTTCTTGTTCTGAAATTTGGGTAGCGAATTTAAGACGTACATTTTATGGTGAAGTATGGTGTTGAATTATCTCTCTCTCTCTGTCTCTCTCTCTCTCTCTTTTAATGTATTATAATAGTTAATCATCCACCAATCTCTTTTCACATCTCCAAATGACTCCTGCCTATTTCTTTCCTCATGGATAAATCCCCAATTACCCTCTTAATTCTGTTCTTGAGGGGAACCCCTCTTTATACTCATTATGGTGCACATTAACACAATGCAGACTAACAATTGGCAAGAAAATTTTTCTGTGTTTTCTTAATCAAAATTTGCTGCAAGCTACTTCATCACCTATAAATTGCATCCCCATTGGTATATCTAAACGAATATTAGTTTTGTTTTTCTTAATTAGAAAAATTAATATGAGTTTAACATTGTTTTATTACTCCCTTGTGATCAACTACTAAAGAAGTATTTAAAATGAATGGACGATTTCTTGCCACGTTTTTTATTGAGTTTCCACATTCTCAATATAATTGGGTTGGGGCGTAGGACTACAACACATCTTATGAAATTAATTTTAAAAAGGGTCATCTTTCATGGCAAAGAGTGGCTGAAATTTGAACTACTTTTATAAGTGTCACAACAATAAAAATTTTAATGATGTAGCTGCAAATGAATCACCACATATCCAACATCTCAAAAAAGGTTTGATCGCTTTTAACTTTTTATGTGATGTTTGGATCGTTGGTTTGAACTATTGGTTCGAATTAAAAACACTGTAGCAATATAAATTTTGTGAAATGAAACACTGTAGCTAAAAATGATTCAAACAGCCATAATATTTCTAGTTAGAACTGGTTAACCAAACATCATATTATTCTACCAATTTCTCTCCTTTCTTTGCATAGCAACCTGTCAACTGCACCAAAAAAGATAGATAAATTTATGTATCAAAACATTGACTGTGTATTTCCACTGATGATAGATCAAGTTTTCAAATCTTAGATACAAAATTTAATATTTCTGTGCATTCGACTGTATTATAATAACAAATGTAGAAGAATTCTGTTTGGGATAGTGTAGGAGTCCAAAATTCAAGGCTAGATGGTTCCATGAGCAGCCGAAGGTTATGTCGACAATTATTCCTTTCTATTATTATACATATATTATAACCTATTAATATATATATATATATATATAGCTGCTAAAAGTGATATAAGATCATATTATTGTATGCTTAAAAAAAGATTGGTTGAAGTTCCTGCTTTGCTCTAGCATATTCATGATTGATGCACTAATATTTTTGTTTTAATGGATAGGACTTATTTTAGCCTCATTTCTGTGCACAGCTTAAAGGTGTTTTTGTAAAAATATATGTATATATATATATATATATTCATATATTAGTTCAACATATAATATAGTCAAAGAGATGTAGGACCAAGACTGATTAAATAAAGTGAGAAAAAGAGATAGAGAAGAAAACTATAGAGAGAAAATATTGTATCTAATAATAATCATTAGAAGTAAGATTACAAATACTAACTCTATTTATAGCTCCATAAAACCAGTATCAAACTCCAACTTGAATTAAATCCTTAATAATCCTAAGATAAATTATATGAAATAAAGTAACTCTAAAAAAACCTCTTAATCCTATATTTTAGATTCGTAATATCTATATCACTGTTCCTTATCAATCTCCACTGGTTGAGGAACTAGATTCCGACGAGTTAAAATTCAGAAAAATCATGAAGTAACAATTATAAATATAAAAACATGTTCAAACTCAACATTGTATTCTGAAAGAAGCCATAGGTGCTTGATAATTGATCCTAAAAATGTTGTCATTGTAGCAAAAACATAAAAAGTACTCGAGGTTGTAGATCACCATGGTAAATGACTAAATAAATTTGCCTTATTGAGAATTAATCCCACAGTCACATTAGAAGAAAATTCATATAAATATGCATTAGATCCAAAAGAAGCAAAAGAAAAGTCAACTAGGGATTTCATCATTAAGCGACTTTATTGGTAAATTTTCCACACAAGATTTAAAGAAATCGGATTTAATGGATAAAGAAATAGCTTTAACACTAATTTCAGGAGCTTTTAATTGGGATCTAAATTAGAATATTGGTGATCGGCTTTGTTTTCTTTTTTTATTTAATAATTATATTAATATTGCAAAGACAAATATATGTTTTAAATGATCAATGATCTTTCAAATGAAACTCTGATCATGCCAAATTTTAACCCTAATTTAACAATATATAATTTGTTGTAAATTATATTCTTTCAACTGTACCATATATAAAATTATATTGTCTTTTTTTTTTTCCCATCTTGTTGTCATTCAAATGACAGATGATTAAACATATTCCCATGATAGTTCAAAATGGTAGACTAATTAGACGACAGAAAGGAAAAAGGAAAAGAAAAAAAAAAAAGAAATGAAAAGGAGAAGAAGATATATATGTATGTGTCTGACTGTCATCTGGGCAACTAGTAATTGGCATACGTATGTATAACCCTAATTTACCACGAAACCCTAAATATGGAATATATGCATATATATAGCGTGTATATATAGTATTAATTTTATTCTTCTAGGTTATTGTTTTCTCTTTTTTCCTCCCTTTTATTTAAGATTTTGACTTGTTAGTAACATGGACCAAAACACAACTTGTGATTATATATATATACACACACACACACACACATAATCCAAGTATAAGTCAATCAGAGGACTTTCTTGTCGGAGGCAACATTTTTCCCATCATGGAATTGAAGGTGTTGTATTATTGATCATGATCACTTCTAACTCATCTCATCAGCATCGTCTGCATCATCATTTGTTGCTCTCTCACGTTTTCACTACGCATGTTTCTCTCAAACTCTCTCTTCTCTCTCTGTCTCTGTCTCTGTCTCTCTCTCTGATCTCCTACTATTATATATATATATATATGCCTAGCTATACAATATTCCACTCAAAATTAACCATCTAGAAGTAGTGATAACCATAAACTAATTAAGTATATTATACTATTTTTTTTGAACCTTTTAAGATTGAAGTATAAAGCTAGCACTGGTTCAAAACCAACATTTTTTTGCGAGCACTAATTCTTCAGTTATGGATTGGAGGCTTCTTTCTTGCTGGAGTATAGTCCACGGTCAGTAAATCATTGGCACTTTCTGTCACTTCTTCTTCTTGATCGCGATCTTGTACTTTTACCACTTTCTCTTCTTCATGGCCCTTATTCTGTTCATTAACTTCCTTATTGACTACCACTTTCAAGCTCCGAGCTGCATAGAAGACAAACCCAAAAATCGCAGATTTAAGCCTCCAAAAAGGGAAAAAAAGAAAAGAAAATCTGGGCTATTCTCAAAGTTGATATATTTACGGATATGTATTGTATATTATAAAAAAAAGAGAGAAGTTTTTACCTTTAGCTGTGGCCAAGAAGAAGCAAATCAAGATGAAAGTAACAAGAACGAGGCGCTTGTAGGGAAGGGCAGCCATATTTTTAATAGAGAAACGATCAAGTCACTCTTTTTTTTGGTACTGTGCACAATTCAAAGCTTGTGGTTTGTTTAGTATATTTTGGCCTTCTACAATTGCACTTGTATTTATAGTAGATAGAATAGTAGTGTGCTACCTAGATACTTAGACATGTGGTACAATAGGCTGAGACCAAGTAGTAATTTTACGTGAGCTATGATCAAACAAAAGTCAACATCAATGTCTTCCTCTTGTCTCGCTTGAAAATGATAGCAAAATATTCTTGGAAAGAGAAAAAAAAAAAACTCCATTTTAGAAACTAGATCAAACTATTAGTTATAACTAGTTTAGTTCTTTCATTATTTGTACTATATAGCTACTGTAATAATGTTATTAATTTGTTTATTTGTCTTTGCTTTAATAGTGTAGTAATTCCCTAATAAAATATTCACTCTCTCTTTCATGGCAGCACCAATAATTTTCTATATATATTAGTCAAAGTTAAATAATAAGTTCCATAACCAAGTTGGATTAAATATTTACCCCTTTTTCTCTCTTTTATCTGGTAATTTGTTCCAAGTGGCTATCTATCAAAATGCTGATTTAGTTATAGGTAAATCTACTGATTGTGAGGTAGTTTTTCAGCTTATATGTTGCGTCATTTTTTTCCTCTAATATTTCGTTAAACCAATTTTTCTTTTTATTCAATTTTATAAGTTGCTTTTGTAGGGAGAGAGAGAGGGACCAGCAATTGATTGACCTGACAATTAAGAGGAACCAACATAAATTTGAAGGTCATATTTCAATCCTACATGCATATTACTCACCATGACACAACACAGCAGCATGGGTGTGTCTGCATTGCGCTCAACATGGTAGCTTCCTTCCAAACACAAAGTGGGACAAAAGTTCATGCATCTGGCAATAACCAATGTTGTGAAAGTGATTTCCAAAGAAAATCTCATGGTTTTAGATCCATGCGTAGTTAACTTGTCATACTTTAACATTTTAGGATTTCTGGTAATTAACTTGAGAATTAATAAACATGTTCATGCTTAAACAGTTGTTGTCTGTTCTTGTAGGGACTGAATTCTAAAGCTGAGTTTGTAATGGGGGACAATGAAAGGATTCAAGTGTTGACCAGAGAGACTGGTCATAATGGCTCACCTTTAGTGTGAAAGCTACGTCTATTTTAGTCTCAAGGTTTTACTATAATGTAGAAAAAGTACAAGCGCAATGAAGAATAAGAATAGATAAGAGAAGAGTGGGGATTTGCAAAGAAATATGCAGTAAAAATGGAGTAAAAACAATGTAGAGTGTATGTAAGGTCGCCAATTAGATGTTTTGATCCCATATTTGTAGGGATTAGTTTGCTCCTTTCTTGTTTCCCGATTTGTGATTCAACTGCTGAATGAAGAAAGAGTAGTTTTCTTTTATGGCTCGTTGACTATCCTTAATGAACGTGCCTTTATTTGAATTGGAAAGCTCCCTTCAAGTCTGATCTAGGTGTGATCTTAGTTTCTTAATTTTAGGTGATTTGGTTGCATTCTGTCTAGACGGTTTCTCTCCTTCGGTCACTTAAGTTGGATCTTGTGGTGCTCTAGTCAATTGTGCCTTCCATCCGATTTTGGCTAACTAATTGATATTAAGATGAGGTACAAAATTTGACCTTATCAGTTTTTATGAATTAGTTATTCCCTTTCCCACGAGTTAGTTGTGTTGTTGTATCTCTATCGTCTACAGCAATACTATCTCTAGTAATTTTTTTTTTGTTCTTAAACTTTAAATTCAATAAACAATGGCTGTGAAACTTAACATATCTCCTGGTAATTCCTAATATGGAAAAAAAAAAATAGAAACACAAAAATGTATATAAACTAGGTTAAAAAAAATAGAGAGGAAGAAGGAACCTTTTCTTCTTATTTTAATATAGATTTCCTTTTCAAATCCGCCCATATTGGAAGAGACTAAAATTGAGTTTCTTTTTTTTTTTTTTTTGAAATTTGAAATCACTTACCCAATCCATTAACCCTCCTTCCAAATAACCATAGGCGCTAAAATGCTCTCATCCTATCCCTCCTATCTACTAAACAATTTCTCTAAAATTTCAAAAGGTGGCAGTATCTAGTAGTCCCTAAATTTTTGAAAAAAATCACCCTTAGTGCTTCCAATTTTGCTTAAAAATGACGGAAAATTGCTAAGCACCACTAACACTATGATCTTTTAAAAGTTTAAGAGTTACTCCTAGAAAGTTTAGGGACTAAATTGTAACTTTTGGGAAAAAAAATAGGAACTAACCACAATGAACCCCTGATTTGATGCATAAGGAAACCAAGCATTAATAAATGGAGGGGAAAGCCCAACAATGGTGGGGGCAAGTCTCATTTTCAAATAAGAACCAAGTAGATTTCAGCAATTTAGAAAGGACGATCATTTGGGAAGGCGCATGGCAATAGGTCTATGACACCTATTATTTTTCTGACGAGTATAATTATAATTAAATTAATTATTAATATACCAATTAAAATTTTGTAAACTTTTCTTTCATCAAAATCTAATCCATATTATTTATTCTACCTATTTTTAATTTTTCTAACGTTTTCCTACACCTATTTAGTATATTTACCAAAATACCTTTGAAACTTCTAATTAATTTCAAAAATATCATTTAGCATTATTTGCTTCAAAGCCTTTGAAGGAGACTTCATTGCTACCTGCTCCCATCCCTTGTCTCCTCCTTTTTCTTTTTCTTCTTCTTCTTCTTCTCTTCTTCTTCTTCCCACGTCTACTCTTTCTCTTTTTGTCCCTCTTTCTCTTTTTCTCTCTTCTCTTTAGTTCCTTCAAAATCAAAGATTAGCAAACCTAGTTGTAGGTAATCAAAAGAAGGTCTGAAATTATTTCCCTTGATCTTCTATGATCATAAAAAAAGGGCCAAAGATTTTGCAAATAAAATCACCATTTTTCCAAGCTTGAGGTGAGATTTTCTAAACTAAAACTTTGATTTAAATTTGTGTTTTAGCATAAAATTTGTGAGAGATATGTTTTTAATGTTTGGGATGATTGTAAAATGTTTTTGAAGCTTGATATACTTAGATCTTTGTTTTAAATGATTTTGAAAAGTTTTGATTTTTGGTTTTAGATTTGTATATTGAGCTTGAAAAATTCAGAAAAAAATGGTTTACATGTGTTTAAATATGATATTCCATAATTTTTGTAGATCTTTCATGTTCTAGGATTTGATAAAATAGGTTGAATTGAGCTTTGAAATTGAAAATCTTTGAAAATGAAAAGCTGGAGTTTTCTAGATAATGCACATACCAGTATGCCAAACTAGCCAATCAATGGGCTAAACTCGTCTACAGGTTCGACAGACTAGACCCTGCCAACTAGTAGGCCAAACTTAGTCGACAGGCTAAACCCAGCCGATCAGCAGGCTAGCCGAGCAATCCAAAAATGGGCAATTTGATCTGCAGGCTAGAAGCAGCTAATCGGCAGGCCGGTCGTACAATCCAAACTTATCTGTTTATTGTTGTTTTGTGTTACAAAATGTTCCACGGATTTCATATTGATAATTATGGCACACTATTAAAAATAGATTAAAAAATTGGCATAATTATAGATTAGGAATTAAGTTAAAGTATGGTTGTTTTATACATCTTAGCATAACTATGTACTTGGGGCTTATGTAGGGAACCTAGTTTCATGAGCTGGAAATTATTAGCAGATTATTCGCCAAAAATAGCAATTCTATTACTCATCTTTTGTGAGGTTTTGTGGAATTAAAATTAGTTCCTTTACATTGCAAGATATATAAATATATATATATATATATATGTTGAATTTTTATAATATAAATATCACTTATGACACAATAATGTAAACTTGTCCTATAATGTACAACGAGATTAAACTGATTTGATATACGTTGGTATAATTTGAGAAGCATGGTTAGGAAATACTAACTCTAAGCATAACGATTGGTTATGAGAGGAATAGTAAGATGTGAAGATGGTGATGGTTATGTCCTTAGGTACGAGTACTCTAAAAGGTAAATAGGAGGAAGGTGATGATGCTCTCTTGGCTCGAAAGTCCCAGAAGCACTGTACAGGAATTAACTTGGTAAGGATCTAGGGCTTGATGTCCCCTCATTGGACACTCTTGGAATGATTGTAGAGTGGTTAAGCACATCTATTTGGGTTTCATTGAGATGAGTGATGTAATACTCCATTACATTGTGGATATTGATGAACATTGATTAACCATGATATATGTATATATGTAAATGTATGGAACTTGGTAATGATTCATGTAGGGTATCCATTATATATGATGTAATGAATCTCATAAGATAAATAACGTTAATGAATAACTAACCATGCAGGTATTAAGTAAATAATAAAACCTAAAGGTAAGTAATGATTTTCTCTATTGAGTATTTTGTTGCTCATTCCCGTATATTTTCATTTTTTCACGACTCACAAAATGTGAGGTGGCTATGAGAAAAGTAGTTAAGAAAGCTATGTAACTGTATTCAATCAGAATCGCTTCATTTATTAAGAATATTCTACATTATGATGTAACCATCGTATGTTTCCATCTGTGATTGTATTAAGATGTATTGAGGGTTGGAATGATGATGATATTTTTGTAATATTAAATTAAAGATACTATATCAAACTATGGTTGATTTGTTGTTTATATGTTTCTTTTGATTTGAAAATTTTCATTTAAGTCCCTTGTAAGTTTCTTTTGAAGTTTTATTTTTATTTTCTAATCTTTATTTAATTTATTAAAAATTGCTAATCTTTACTTAGGAGCATTACATAATCTTTAGTATCAGAACCTAAGTTTGGTTAACCTAGAGAGTGTAGCACCACTTTTTATTTTGAAACAGTTTAACTATTTGAAAATGTCATCATCGAATGAACCTTCATGTTAATTTATACAGCCCAGGAGGATGTCGTGGCATGGAGATACCCTAGAATAGAGATGTTAATGGTTACACGGGTATGATATTTATATGGAATGATTTAGGTGTAAATTGCTTAAGAGGGATTCGTATAGTTATAAGGATCTATAAGACTTTTATCTTGTAAGAAATGATAAGAAATACAAGGTTAAGTTGTTGATTTCAAGATTTAGCATGGTTGTGTCAAATTCTTCATAATTAATTTAAACATGCAGTAATTATGCGCAGACTTTATGGAGTACTTAAGTTTTAATAAATTTTCTTAGAGGTCTTATTTACTTGAGGAATATGAGATAAATTAGGAACCTATGACATTTAACTTGAATGAGATAAATGTTAATCTTTTGGTTTGTTGAGATTTTGTAAAGTCAAAGAATTTATGAATCTCAAGGTTGAAATATTTATGTTATGTATGTTGTATTTAAGTTGCGGCAATAGTCTTTACGAAGGGATATAATGTGAAAATGATGAATAAAAATTTCCTTAAGTAAATCATAATACTTAAGGCATATGTGATGATTTTGGACATTTATGATGAAAGATTTAAATTTTAGATGCTTAGATGTGAGTCTGTTACTTAGTTGAGGTTTTGTTATATGACGAATTAAAGATTATATAAGTGGAATGTGAGGATTGTAAATGTTCTTAAGTAGTAACATCGATAGTCTATGCTCATTTATGTGATTTATGTTGGAAGACAAAAAGTATATTGATTTCAAGGCTAGTCATGTTCAAAATCCTTGGTAGTGTTTATGGTGAATCTAATGATAGATGTTGAGTATTAAGGATAAGATAGAAGTATATGCATTGCTCAAAAAGGTTTTGATTAAAGCAAATTATTTGGGGTATAAGTGGACTTTGCTTTTTCGGAATGATTTGGATACCATTCAAAAGGACCCCTGAATGTTATCAAATCGGGCTTGTTGTTTATCTCATTTAATTTTTTAAAAATTGGGCTTCAAGATTTGTACAGTTTAGGCTTTAATTTCATTCTTGTTGTTTAACTCGTCCTAAATTGCTAAGGCTTGAAGCAACCCGACCCATTTCAACTTAGAACATTTTATTACACACAGTGCCCTTAAGGAGTGAAATAAAATGTTTAACTCGTCCTAAAATCCTTGGTAGTGTTTATGGTGAATCTAATGATAGATGTTGAGTATTAAGGATAAGATAGAAGTATATGCATTGCTCAAAAAGGTTTTGATTAAAGCAAATTATTTGGGGTATAAGTGGACTTTGCTTTTTCGGAATGATTTGGATACCATTCAAAAGGACCCCTGAATGTTATCAAATCGGGCTTGTTGTTTATCTCATTTAATTTTTTAAAAATTGGGCTTCAAGATTTGTACAGTTTAGGCTTTAATTTCATTCTTGTTGTTTAACTCGTCCTAAATTGCTAAGGCTTGAAGCAACCCGACCCATTTCAACTTAGAACATTTTATTACACACAGTGCCCTTAAGGAGTGAAATGTTGTAATATGTTTTTTGAGATATTTTATCAATAAAGAATTTATTTATTATTCATATACCAAATGTTATCCTCTTTATGGTCATACCTATTGAATATATGATAAGCAAACAAAAGTTTGAGACTATCAGTCTAAACCTTTAAGAATCATGTATATGATGGGCAGATTATGCGGAAGACATAATTGTAAAGGTGATGGTCTAAATCACAAGATCAATAATTGAGGAAATAAAGTTGGGTACTTTATTCATGCTAAGATTGTTATGTTGTCTACATCCCTCACAGGAGATAGCTTGTCTTAGCCATTGGAGTAGGACTTCATGAGTATAAACATTTGTACATTGTCATAAGGGACGATGCATTGGACCGGGAAATAAAATTGAATTGATTTGGATTAATAATTCTGTTTGTACAAATCAATTTACTTTAGACAATCACACATGTTGTGTCTTAATCCTGAAATGACTAATGGCATGGGCCTGTTATCTTGACTTATGTCTTTTGATATACCAAACGGTGACATCCTGACTCTATGATGATACGTATACCGGTGTGTTGGAGACATGGCTTTTGATAGCATAGACCTGTTATTTATAGATATGGAATCCATAGCTCTTTTGTGGAGTTAATAATATTCTCTTATATGCATTATCTTGTAGTTCAAAAACTGGAGCACTCAACCATTTGGATGCATAGGTCTAACCAAATGGTATACTGTCTTTGGATAGTAAGTTTTCTAATGGTGAGATAACAGAACGTAAGATAAAAATAATCGAAAAGATAAGACAAAATTTATCCTTAAGCCGATTATGAATATCTTATGTTAATAGGACATATTATGATATGTCATAGACACTTAGCTTATTTAGAGCTTCATAATTTTATATAACTCGATAGTGCAACTATAAGCTTTTAGTAGAATAGCGTTAGAGTTGATAATTATAAAATATGTATCTAGAATACTATATTTGATAATTATTAAAGCTTGAACTATATATAGATCCATCAGGTCCCTTTTTGTTAGCTCATAATAAATCCTGTAATGAAACGACATGCTTTTCCAACAATTTGGTGACTTATGTTAAATTATTAGATTAGTTAAAAGTTGATAGGATCAAATAATTCATGTATGTTTATCAGTTAAATTAATTTTATAAATTAATTCAAGATAAACTTGTTGAATTATCGGGAATATTTATTTTCTATGGGATTATCCAAACATGACTGTTTTGATTAGATAATTTCTCTATTGGATTATTTGAATTAAAACTAAAGCTCTATCTAAAGAATCTCGGGTGGAAAATAAAAGATTCTTAGGGATCATACTATCGCAAGTTCGGTAGGCTGATATGCTTGTTCGGCCTGCCTATGGGGTAAGTTTGGTAGGCTGATCTGTTAATTCAGACTACCGATCTAATGATAATCTGATCACACATTTTTGACGTGATTTTATCAAAAGTTGTTCCAAATTTAATTTTTTGAGACCTTATCTAATAATAACTAATCTTGGGTCTGACCTCTATAAATAGGAAGTAAGTTTTCTTAGTTATTTAGATCAATTGAAAAGTTTAGAGTAAGTATTCTTCTATGAGAAACTCTAAAACTCTCTAAGGGTTATTGTTCACAATTAAGAACTTTGGCTTTAGGTCTTCACAATTGGTTGGAAGGAGGTCACTGAAGGAAGAGCTATACGATGTATGCTCACACACACTCCGATCGTGGATAGAAAATAACAAAGAAGACAAGTTGGTTGAGGCTCTTTTGGAACGTTCTTCTCTTCACTAATTGCTAGATCTCTTCAGCTTACAAAGGTTAGTACAAACTGATTAATTTATGTATATAGCATGTCAAATTTGTGTTTTAAAAAATTACTCTAATTTAAAAATTTTTAAAATTATGATGCTAATTCATTTTCCAATAACTGGTATCAGAGACATAGTTTGTACATAAATTTATGAGTTTGTGATCATGCTATATATATAGATTATGTGATATTGTTCTCTGTAATGCTTGAATTTAATTTTTAGAGACTTGGCATTTTAAGGTTTCTATATATTTAAATGTTGTCATGAGATTATATGTGAATGTTTATTAATTAATTATGGTTGATTGAATTATTATTTGATCATTTATTAATTAATTAATTTGTGTCGATTATGGTCCCTTAGTGGTTAGAATGTGTATCTAGGTTTTTTATGTAATTAGATGTTGTATATCATCACCATCTAGGAATTATTATTTAATTTTAAATTTGTAAAAATTTTGTAATTAAATAATTATTCGAAGTGAAGACGGATCTTAAAGATGGATGATAGTAGTTCCATTGGTTTTTCTTAAGTTTCTAAAATTTTAATTTTTTTTGAATTATTGAAAATAAGATTAAAAATTGCATAAAAACTTCTTTTTGGAAAAACGTGAATTCAGCTCATTCGGCAAGCCTAACCTTTAGATTCAGCAAGCTGATGGTGGCAAATCGGCAGGCCAAACTTCTAGTTCGACAGGCCATCTATAGGGTAGGATTCTGTTAGCTTTGGCAGTGGGCCAAACTTTCACGTTCTATAGGTCGATGGGTCATGATTGGCAGGCCGATGACACAGATCGATAGGCCGGCTAAGAGCTGTAGGTTTCTAGAAAATCTATGTTTTTGGTGCTGTTTGATTTTATTTTTGAGACAATTATAAGGAATATGAAATTTTATAATGATTGGAAAAATAAAACATTTGATCGATGAGGGATTGAAGACTTGAAAATGGTTGTTACATGAAGAAGGATACAACTTGAAGTTACAAGGATGAAGAATCGATTTTATGTTTTGATTAATCTTTTGTAATCTTTATTTTCTTTTCTCTAGGATGAAACCATAATATTACGGCTATTTATTATTATTTTGCTTGTGGCTTTGCTTGTTGCTTTGCTTGTTTATATTATAATATGATTTGCCATATATGTTGATAACATGTCATATAGAATAGAGAGTGCCACTCATTAAAATTTGTTCATGTATGTTAACATAAAACCTTGGTTTTCAAAAATATTAACTAGGAGAAGGTTTTCAAAGAAATGGCCTATAGCCCCCATCTTTGGTCCATAAGTAGTACACGGTGGTTCCGACCCCTAAGAAGGGATCTCATCATATACCGGGTTGGATCTCCAAAGGAATAAATTATTTTAGCATATATTAATAATCGTTTTCTTTGGCCACTAATTTTATTAATAGAGCTCTTAAGGGAGGTTAATGACAAAATTAACTTGAGTGTATAACCATCATTTCAAGTTAATAATAAATTAACTTGATTGCTACTTATAGAGCTCATAAGTAGCACATGGTGGTTCTGACCCCTAGGAAGAGATCTCATCATATACCGGGTTGGATCTCTAAAGGAATAATTTATTTTAGCATGATTTTTTGTTGTACACCCCTAAGTGGTGATTACAAATCATGGATAAAATAATTGAAATGATGGTTATACACTCAAGTTAATTTTATAATTAACCTCCCTTAAGAGCTCTATTAATAAAATTAGTAGCCAAAGAAAACAATTATTAATATATGCTGGATCAGACACGTCTTGGATGACATATATTAATCAGTGGGGATCCGTATTCCTAATTGAATTTGGCAAGTCTCCCCTAGGCGGCTTGTTGAATTTTGAGTTAGAAATTATCATTTTAAGGATGTGATTTTTTCAAGGTTTTGATACCTAAACACAATTGTATGCTGACTTGATTGTGTTATCTTACTAAACTATTATGGAGTCTATGCTTATATTTGGTATGAATCTTTATTATAGATTAAAATGTCCAAAACGCTTTATCTTTGATACTTGATAAAAACTAATTAACTGGTGAGAATTACAATGATTGGAAAAGGAACTTGAATATCATTCTATTCTTTAAGACACTAAAATTTATGCTGACAACACTGTGTCCTCTCGAACCTATGAGGGAATCTACTAATAAACAAATTCAAGCGTATGATCGCTAGAAAAATTCTAATGATCAGGTTCGTTGTTATACTATGGCTAGCATGAATAACATATTACAGGTTCAACATGAAGATTATGAGACTATGAAGCATATCTTGGATAATCTTGAAGACATGTTTGGAGGCTAAGCCATAACAAAACGATAAGGGGCACTTCAAAAACTTTTGAATTGCAAATAAAAACTAGGGACTCTTGTGAAGGAGCATATGATGTTAGTCATGGCTTACCTTGCTGAGGCTCAAGCCCATAGAGTTGATATCGATGCCGAATCATAGATGACTATGGTTTTTGAGACTTAGTCAAAGGAGTTCATCCTATTTAGAGCTTCATATAATTTGAGCAATAGACAGGATGTGACCTTGACGGAGCTAATGAAGTAGTTACAGGAGTTCAAAAATCTGATTAGGGAAACTTCTGTGAGTGGCGAGGCCAACTTGGCTACTACATCCGATTCCAATCCTAACCCAAGGAATGGAAGGAAGCAGAAGGAAAAGAATAGGAAATCTTTTATTCCTACAAATGGCAAGAATAAGGAGAAGAAAAAGAAGAACCCAAGGAAGTTCAAGTGCTTCTACTTTGGGAAGGTTAGGCACATAAAGAAGAATTGTAAGGACTTCCTTTCCCGAGGAGGCAAGTGTGATCTCCTGGTTATTGAAACTTGTTTAGTTAAGGAATCAAGTGACACTTGGGTCATAGATTTTGGAGCAACTAATCATGTTTGCATTTCTTTGCAAGGGTTAAAAGAAACAAGAAGTCTACTACATGAGGACTTCACGCTTCGGATGGGTGATAGATCCTTGGTGTTGGCTGAAGCAGTGGGAGATGTCTATCTTTACTTTGATAATTATAGGATTTTCGTTTTACGAGATCATTTTTATGGTCTTAAACTTAAAATGAATTAATAGCTGTAGCTTGTTTATTTAAAGATTCTTATTAAGTTTCTTTTAATAATAAAGTGGTGATTCGTAAAAACAAATCTTTATCTGTAATGGATAATTGCAAGAGAATCTATATTTTATCAAACCTAAGATGGACAAACTACTTAACACTAAGATTAATGATAATAACTCTGAAAGACTTAAGACTTCCCACTCTCATAAGGCTTGCCTTTGGCATTTGCGATTAGGTCATAGTAGCCTAAATAGGATTCAAAGGTTGGTAAAGGATGGATATCTAAGTCATTTAAAGGTGGAATCTATACCACAATGTGAATCTTGTTTGGACGGCAAAATAACCAAAAGACAATTTGGGTCTAAAGGCAATAGGGCCAAAGGGGGTTCTAGAACTTGTGTGTAGTGATATTTTTTGTCCCATGAACTTCCAGGCATGAGGAGAGTATGAGTACTTAATCACTTTTATCGATGATTACTCAAGTTATGGGTATGTCTGTGGCGTACGGCCTGGGCGTACTCCCTCAAGCCTCCATGAGACCCACCTTGCGGGGCCCCCGGACTTATGGCTCTTATTGGTAGACCATCCCCGTGCCGCCCACTCATCCGTACTGTCCCCTCTGGGGTCCTCTGGCCCCTCAGGGATTTCTTTCGCGTCCCTCGGGTTCGAACCTCAAACCTCCCTTAAGAGGTTCTTATTTCCATCTCGAGTACCAATTAAGCTACTACTAGCTTAATTAGTACTCGAGATGGAAATAAGAACCTCTTAAGGGAGGT
>CAMOHE010009802.1:872-73535 GCA_946598075.1 Artocarpus hirsutus
TCTCACAGCCAACGCAAAGAGAATGTTAGAAGAAAATAATGAAAAAAACAAAAAAAAAAAGCCTACTTAATCTATCTTTACAGCTCAAAGCTATCAAGGGGCCTCACTGGAAAAATTTCTGCATGTTTATCCATAAAAGAATGTAATGAGTTTAAAAGGAAAAGTAATGGAATAGAATAAGCATTTTCTAGAGTTTACTTATTTATTAAGTGATGGAATGAGAGATAATCTAATTTTTAATTATTAAACTTAAAAATGGAGTCTTATTAATGCACCAATTGTTACTTGCTTACGACACTTGCCTTAGTTCATTCTCTTGTTAGAATTATTGTCAAGATCATCTCTTACACCATGAAATTAATGAGAGATCATTAAATTAATGACAATTTAGTTATGTGCATGGGAAATATTCTAATTAATTTCATGTTTTGGACAGTAAAATTATGGTACAACACTTATAAAAGTTTATTTGTTATTGATTCATGTATATTTGTTATTTGTTCAACACTGCCGTATAAAAGTTTATTATCAAGCAATAGTAGTATTTTTATTTTTATTTTTATTTTTGAAGGGAGCATTTTTATTTCTAATGTGTTTATAATTTAATTTTAAAACTCAAAACTTACTTGTGAACAAAATAAGATCCTTGATGGGTACCATACACATATTTTATGTTCCTAACTATACATAAGGCTCAATAAGTACTATTCATCCATCAACCAAAATGAGCGTTTTGGTTTCGTCCTCCACTTCCTTTTTTTTTTTTTTTTTTTTTTTTTTTTTTTTTTTTTTCAAGCTTGTCCCCCCTTATTTTTCCTCTAAATTTACATGTTTAGTCTCATTTTTTTCCCTTTTTTTTGAATTTGACCAACAAACCCCCCCTTTTTATTTTTGACTCCTTATATTATTTTTTCCCCCTAGAGTTTTATCTACTAATTTTTCTCGTATCTTTCTTTTGACTGTTCTTTCAAAATTTTATAATACACTTTTGGCATTCAAAAAAACCCTCTTTTTATTTTTTGATCCTTTTATTAAAGTAATTTTTTTCAAATGCATCCCATTTAAATATTTTTCCTTGTCATTTTTTAAAATAATAAAAAATTTAACAAGTTAACTACACACAAGTGTTAGCACGTGCTTCCAGACTAGTGTGGGTCGAAGTATTATTCAAATCTGATACGACCTATTCAAATTTATGGTCATATACAAGCTAAATATATTAATCACAATGTTGAATTTAATTATCCACCAATCTTGCAAGCGAAGTATTACAATGATTCCAGCAAGAAGAAGAAGAAGAAGAAGAAGAAGAAGAAGAAGACAAGTGAAAGCATTAGAGG
The DNA here is from genome assembly GCA_946598075.1 of Artocarpus hirsutus. Taxonomy (NCBI): domain Eukaryota; kingdom Viridiplantae; phylum Streptophyta; class Magnoliopsida; order Rosales; family Moraceae; genus Artocarpus; species Artocarpus hirsutus. The sequence goes on from CAMOHE010009802.1 coordinate 2,213, forward strand.
AAAAGTTCGGCAAGCATCGCGCCACCGTAAACACCACACCAAACTCCACTTAAGTGAAGAGTTTGAATCCCCATCTTTAAGGTATTTGTTTTTTTTTTTTTTTTTTTTTTTTTTTTTTTTTTTAAGTATTAGAGCAAAAGAGCAAGAATTAAGTTTTAGGCTTATATTTTGTTATTAAGGTATATTGATACAACAAAAAATATGACATCCTTCTATGACATGCTCTTACCATGAACTTTAATTAAATTGATAATAACTAACAAATCATTCGCGAACTTTAATACTATTCAATAAAAATCATATTCATATTCAGGATGGACTTTAATTTAGTGTTTATCGAAAACGTTTACTCAACAATGAATTCGTGAGTTGTTGTATTGTTTTGATCTCTTTTGATTATATGCTCTTTCTATTGGGAAGATAATTTATAAAAACAAACAAACAAATATATAAATAAAAAGAAAACCGTTCATCACCGTTAAAAAAAATTGAATTATTGTAGTTGAATGGCGGTTTAGGAACACAGTTCAAACTAAATTTCATTTAAAATTCAAGCTTGTGGAACAAATGATATAGGAAAGGATTGTTAACACTGATGGCCATGAACTCTGAAGTGCCCCTCACTTTGCCCTTTAAACTTTAAAAATCATAATTTTATCCTTTGAACTTTCAACACTTCTTATTTTACCCCTGAATTTTAAAAATTATTATTTTGTCTATAAACTTTCAAAGCTCTTCTTACTGTCTCCTAAATTTTCAATTTATGTTCAATTAGATGGAATTAAGCCCACACAATCCACATATAGTCACCTGTAAGAACAAAAATGAGATTTTATTACTCTGAAGTTTTGTTCCATGTTTACACTCTCACTTGATACCTTTTTTTAATCTGAACTCTCATTTAGGAATAGTTTCTTTGCAAGTATCTTCTCATTTTAGTGTGTAGCTCATTTAATAAGTTGATATTGTTCATCGATATCTGAATTTGAATATTAAAAAAGATGAGTGATATATTAAGAATAAGGAGATATCGACAAACAATATCGAAAAGAAATGTGCATATAAACCCTTTTAAAATGAGAGTGGATAAAAAAACATTGAATGAGAGTATACATATGAAACAAAATTTAGGAGTGATAAAAATCTCATTTTTGCCTTTACATATGACCCATGTATAATTCATGTGGGCTTAATTCTATCTATTTGAAAATACAAAAATTTAGGAGACAAAATAAGATGGTCATTTTTAAAATTCAGGGGGCAAAATGAGGAGTTTTAAAAGTTTAGGGGATAAAGTAGTAATTTTTATGCTCTGATTGATATGAGTGAAAAGTGGAGGGAAAGACAACATTGGAAGGATTTTGGGATAGAAATTAATATGATGGTAGGACTGACAATTTCGAACACGATACTATGACAAGATATGAAAACGATACGGATAAACAAGTTTGGATCGTATATTTATTAATTAGGCCATAAATAGATTAGCACGAATAAAACGAAAATAAACGGGCTAGATTTTTGCTAACACGTCTAACATGCCTTAACATGTTTAATTAAATGGGCTGTAAATGTATTGACACGACACAACATGACCCGCCTGTTTATATCACATTTAAACTTAAAAATAAAAATATTTGAAATATTTGTAGTAGATTAGTATTAATTAGATGTTTTTTGTTAATTTTTTGATACGATTAACACGATAAACGTGCTATATACGTGTTGTTATCGTATCAACCCATCACGACCTGCTTACTAATCATGTTAATCCTGTCATGTCGTGTTACACGTGCCATAGGCGGGTCATAATCATGTTTGCATTTCTGGCACGTTTATTAATCATATCGTGTTCATGTTTGGCCTAATCGTATCGTGTTGTAAATGTGCTAACACAAATACTATACGTGACACGATTTTGCCACCCCCTATATGATGGGGGTGTTTGGTCGAAAAGAAATTAGAATGGAAAGGAAAAATGAGTGGAAGAAATGACATGTGAGTCCCACTAAAATTGATCTTTCCAAATATGGATTGATTTTGTGAGAAACAAAGTTTGACAACAATGCAAAGAAAGTGACGTCACCAATTTATCATTCTTTTCTATCAAAATTCCAATAAATATTGAGGCACCAAATTAGGAAAATTGGTAAATAATATTTGAGCAAAATGGTAATTATATTAATAGTAATTTTTTCATTCTTTTGGTTTTTCTTATAATAGCAAACAAGAGAAGATAAAATCATTTTCTTTCCACCTTCACACCAAAAAAGTAAAGAGAAAATCAAAATCTTTCTTTTCCCTACCGTTTTCTTGCATTCGTATTTTTCTCTTCCCTCTTATTTTTTTTTTCCTTCTTATCAAATAGAGTATTAAAGTGCATGAGGCAAAATAAAAGACGTCTTAGAGTTCAGGAACCATTAACATTGATAACTCTATAATAAAGTTGATTTGAACTATAACTTTATAGTTTGAACTACATTTCTGAATGGCCAATCCACAATAATCTTTGACCAAAGACAGCCAATCGTATTTCATGGTCTTTGAGCTTTGCTTAAAACAGCAATCTTAAACTTCCTTCCCCTATAAAAAGCGAGAAAAAACAGTAATCTTAAACTTATATACATGTGTGTGCGCGTGCTAATACAGGCAAACCACGATCTTTCTTATGCGGTCGATATTATTCATAGGATAAAACTTTAAAGTTTAGGATACTTGAGGAAAATTAGTCGTATTATGTCAAGCAACTTTTGGCGCTTACTAAAACGGGGTCTCATGATTATGGAAAAATTTATTGAAGTAAAATTTCTAAGGAATTCTCAATCGATCAATTAACAAAGTGAACTTGTGTTGAGATCTTTAATAGTTTCATTTACCGATGTAAAACAATTATTTCCAACCAAATAATTCCTTCATTTTATTCAATAACGAAATTGAACACAATCTGGAATCAGAACTGAGGTCAAACATTAAAGAACGAACTAGATTAACCACCAAAGACATTTCCAAAAAGACCAACCAAATCTGCCACCACTGCATAAATTCGATATGGAAAAATACGAAGAAATGTCGAGGAAGTGCACTGCTAAGCAGGAGCAAACAGAAGAAAAAAAAAATGTCAGCAGGATAGTGTCCATCCTCCAGCCACCATGATTCTGCGCTTCGGAAGACAAACACTCAGTTTCGAGGATTCTTATTTTATTGTGACCCATTTCGTTGCAATAATCACCCGAAATGGATTTCAACCATCGAAGTACCGAAATGCAAATGACACCTGCCCCGAGTTGTGTTTTCCAATTTTATCCTTTAAGATTGATTACCGAAAGCTCTTTCTCAACAAACTCCCCTGCACAGAGAGCGGGATACTTGCTGGCAAGTGGGGAATCTGCAAAGTGGCCTAAGGGTTTCAACACGGCATCGGATGCTATGTGTGCAAACAACTGCATGAGAATAAACAGCTTACATGAGCTTAAGATGCTCGTGGGGTAAAACCATTGATAATTAAATTCTACAAATGCCGTCCCAGAAAAACAAAACCAAAAACAAATAGGAAGTCATAGTTTGGACAGCAACGAATTGGATGGCATTACTCACCGTAGAAGATACTCTCCACAGGCTGCGATTTTGCTCCCATGCTAGCCTGATTGCATCAGTTGTCCTGCGTGCGACAACAACTTCATGCATTCCGGCAATACAATCTCCTCCAGTCAACCATTCTATCTGCAAATAACAGCAAGTTGTAGAAGGAAGAGGCATACTAATTGCACACAGAGATTAGGGTTTCTCTTCACCCCCTTAAACAATACCGTACAAATGTTATCAATATTCAGCGAACTGACGAAGCAATGGGCAACTCCCTATCTCAATAAATAAATAACAAACTCAGGGACCAGACAACACTTTTCAAGGTAAGATATCTAATATATATTCTACACATCATACAACGACTAGTTAATCTAATACTTTTCAATGCCCAAAATTGTCGCATCATAGAATGTAATGTGCGTAAATGAACCCTCCTAGCTTTCTGAGGATCGCACAACAAACAAAACGTCACAAATACACTTGCCTGTTTTCCTGTCTGAATGAGGAGGCATCCCACAGGAACCTTTACCTCAACTTTTTGCCCATTTCTGAGCCATATATTTAAACCAGGGAATCTACTTCTGCCATGAATTGTTAGGAAATTAAGGTCATAGTGATATCCTGCAAAAACAGTGCCCTCTTGGCCATAACGTTGAAGGTCACTCCCTGTGGGAGCTAAAAGATGTGGACCCTGAGATTTGCAAGGAAAATGAAGTTCAAATAAGTTTCATAGAGAAATTACGAATTGGTAGTAAAAATTGGAATTAAAAATTGGAATGTAGCATTCATGCAAAGACATTTGGAAAAATTGAACATTGGTTATTTGTAGACACTTTAGACATTCCTGATGTCTAAAGAAAGTGAGTAAAGAAGTAGTTACTTTTCAAAAATATCTTAAGCTCAGTCCAACTTCATGAGAGACTGAGCATGCACAGGACTTGTTTTTCAAAGCCAGGTACTTATTTATACAGAGCATGATAAGAGCAAAGAAAAAAATGACCTGAAAGAAAAGGACCAACATACTGAACCACAAACTCGGTTCAATATATGAAGATAAAGAGCTGTAAATTTAAGGCGATATTCCTAAAAAAAAACTCAATGACAGAGAAAGATTTTCCTAGAAGAACTCAGTGACAAAGATAATTATCGTGCAATACAGAAAGAAATTAACAACAAGAATGTTAGCTAGCACTCTATTGGCTAAGTTGGAAAAAAATACACGGACAGATTATGTATCTAGGCATTTGTATACTTGGGGATCAGCAGAATTCTAAAACTATGGAACCAACTGGTTTCACATATTATTGTTCTCCAATTACACGAATAATCATCACAAGTTAAGAAATCTACTAACTCAATACAAGTTGAATTGACAAAAATCCATCACCTGCTTCATCAGGGAAGTGAATGCATCCTTAGGCAAACCAAACCCAATGGCCGCCATTTCAGCAACAACCTGGAGTGAAAGCTAATACATGAATATGGCAGCGGACAAAATGCATAAGAGGCAGAAACCAGCAAACAGACAAACCACAGTACTGGCTTACCTCTATCGCCGATATCATTTTGTACCCCCAGGAGTCCATGGTATCCTTCCATTCAGGAAAGCCATCAGGAATGACGGGCTCTGCGTTTAGTTCCTAAAAAGAGGCAAAATATAAATACTGTTAGAACAAGCAACACATTGCATAAGAGTAGAAAGACGAGAAAAATGTGCAACCTTGAAGCGGGTATTTATTGGCCTAGGACCCACTCTCCACATGTAACGCCACTTGCAATCTGGCCCCTTGGGAGGGGTTGGTCTATTCTCTTCAGGCATTGCTCTTAATTTTTCTTGCATTTCTTCATCAACCAGGCTTCTCGGGACTTCCACCCCCTCTGGTGTCACCCCAACCTGTTATCCCCATTTGACACCCAGATTTAAACATCTTAGCACGCTTCTCTGAGTTAACACATAATCAACACAACTTGCACCATATAAGCTAAACTATAACGTCTTAACATAAAATTACTTCTCTATTTTACTAACTCCTTTGTTGTTAACCTATAATCTCCATTGTTACAGATCCCATTTAAGATTTCTCCCAATCTGAATTTCAGCCTCAAGTATTCTCACTACACACTCACCAATGCAACTTTGCAAAAAGAATAATTTGCAAGAGGGACTGTTGGAGAAATCAGAAAAGGGTTAACAGAAAGCTGTTAGAAATAGTTACTAATGCTAGTTAATTAGTGAAGTTGTCAGATATTTAGTCAGATCTCTTAGCCACTGGTATATAGCATTTGCCACGTGTATGTACCAGATTAGATTGATTAGCTATCTGATTAGATACTGATTAGATTGCTAACTAGTATTTTAATATGTAAACTCTGTGCATTTTTACTTAATGAGATGAGCGGTTCAATTCCATGAAAAAGTGACAAACTTTCCAGCCTGAATCAACTCAAGTAAGCAACTTTGTCTCCCTATCATTCAGTGAACACACGATTTGCGCCATATTTTCTCAACAACCAAGCAAAGCACAACATAGAACAAATCCACCTCCCACAAAACCCCAAAACATAAATTCCACACACCATTTCCTCAATTACAAAGCATAAAGTAATTTATTTCTTCTCAAATTCAATGTCAAGCCAATAGTATAGAAAAATCAATTTCGTAAAAGGAAAAAAAGCCCTGAAACATTACAAAACAAATCAAAATTTCTCTCAAAACATAAAATTCCAAACGCCATTTTTCAGCAATTACAACGCATAAACTAATTCGTTTCATCTCAAAATCAATTTCAAGCCAATGGTATACCCAATGAATTTTATCAAGAAACGCAAAAACTCTAAAACACAAAAAGAATCAAAATTTCCTCAAAAAACGCCATTGTCACCGATTACAATGCATAAAACTAATTCTTTTCTTCTCAAATTCATTGTCAAGCCAATAGTATAGAAAAATCAATTCTCCCCAGAAAGAACAAAAGCCTAAAACACCAAAAAAGAATCGAAATTTTACTCAATCAAAAATCAAAAGCTGATGAGAATCAACCTAACCTGGTAATGCAAATGAGGCCTCTCCTGGAGAAGCTTGAACTCTGAAGGAGACTCGAAGTACTTCTCCATCATGTCGATGAAGCGATCGTTGTCCTCCGCCGAGCATCGCGGGTCCTTGACGAGCAGAGCACCGGTCTCCCTTAGAGACCGGCTCACCTCGCCGCAGATCTCGGCGACTCGTTCGCCGCCCGCCGCCTCCGACGATGACAAGTACTCGGAGAGATCGATCACTGGAAGATCCATTTTCGTTTCTTTTTCCTTTTTTAGTGGGTTTGGGAAAATGGAAAATGAGGAGAGATGAGATTAACGATGGCGGGAGAGTTTTTTATTTGGTCTTTTCAGTGTCAAAAGCCAAAAGCTGAATCTTTCTTTTCTTTCTTTTTTTAATTTATTTTTTTGTTAGAAAAATCGTTTTCAAGATAAAACCCCACTGTCATAAATAAATTTACAGAGAAACCAACAGTTTCGTAAGCTTTTTTGTTTACATTTTTTGGCTTTTTAAGGATGCATTTGCGTGGGACTCTTATTCACGCCACCACCAACTAATATAATGCTATTTTTGCTTGTGAAGTTGGGAGCCTAACTGGAATTCAAACAGGGTAGCGTGTAAAAATTTTACACCTTAGTATATATTTTTTGCTTTATATTATAGCATGTGAGGGCTTTTAACGGGTAACACATAATGTTTGGTACAAGTAGGAGAAAGTCTACAAACCGTTAGACCGCATCAATTCAATGGGTTTTAGACCTTCGATCTGGTTTCACGTCATGATCATTTTTAAATGGTTTGAGATCAGATCAAACCATTTAGTCTAGTTTATGAAAATTAAACGACGGTCTATATTGAACTAGACAGTTTAGATTTATACACATGTATTTTTTATTTTTATTGTACATATGCATATCAAAAATTTATTTGTTTTGATTTTAAAGTTGGAATAGCTTAAAAGATCACAACAATAATAATAATAATAATTGCAAAAAACTCAAAAAGAAAATTAAAAGCCGATTAGTTTAAATCACAGCTTAAACCGTACCAAATTATTCTATAACAATTGGTATAGTTTGATCTCTATACACAAACAGTTCAATTTGATTTGTATTTTTTCTAACCATCAAACAGTTTGGTTTAGAAAACCTAGCAGTTAGGAATCGGAGCGGACTATGCACGCCCTTGGTTTTGAAAATCTAGTAGTTTGGAACCAGACTGGACCGCCCCTATATAGAAGATATGGAAAATAGAAAAGGAGAGTAAAATATCTAGGCAAAGGAAATAAAATAGCAGAAAGTATTTTCTTTCGTTTAGTTTCGTAGAAGAGAAAGACAAGTTTTAAGAAAATGTCTGATCTGTCATATTCTACAATAATTTTCTTCTACAAATAAAAAGATGATGAGTGATTAAGAACAAAATAACTATCTCATATTCTACGTGTTCGTAAAATATTTTATTTTCTCTTTTCTTTCAAAGTTGAAAGGATTGAAAAACGATGCTTGCAATGGATTTCACAACTTGCATTATTTCTAATTACTACCCTACCAAGTAGGTCAATATTATATTTTCTTCTCGAAAATCTCTCTCTAATTTTTTTTAGGATTAAATTTATGAGAGGTCCTTAAGTCTTTTTCTCTCTCTAGAATTAATCTTTGTATTGAATTTTGTCTCATAAATAGTTCTTGTACTCACAAATTGTCTTATAAATAGTCTTTCTCTTAGAATCCGTTAAGTATGTAAAAAGAAACCGTTAAATTAAATGATAGTTATGTTATTTTGTAGGTTTTATAATGTCCTCATACTTTTTTGTCCTCTGGTAGGTCCCTGAATATTTATTCCTCTCTAAATAGTGCCCTTACACGTCAAAACAGTTTTTTTCTTTTTTTCTTTTTTTTCTCAAGTCCAATGCAACGAGAACTATGCTCTAATTGGCAACTCTTTTGTCTAAAAACATATAAGAATTGAGTCCTTAAAGCTGATTCATTAGCTCCTGATAAAAAGAAATAAACCATCTCAAATGCGGTTGTTTAGTGAAGTGTTGTTTGTAATATGCCAAATAATAATTAAAAAAAAAAAACAGCCACAATCTGTTCATCTAAAAGGAAAAAAAGCATTAAAAGAAAAGAATTCTGCCTTTATTGTTCACCAATCTGTGGCTTTTTCCTAGTAAGCAGCTTCTTCTTGCTGCTGTGGAGGGCAGAGAAGTTTGATGTCCAATACCAAAGCTGAAATGTCTACTTCAAAGACAAAATATATATTATTGTCAAATACAAAAGTAAATGCAACTATATACATATATATTAACAAATTATGAATAAAATCAAGAAAATTACCATAGCATCAATAGTGGTGGATGGTGCTGTTGGGTAGGCACAAAGGCATGGGGTGACTCCACTGTATAAGGTTGATTATTTGCTTCAGTTGTATCTTCATGATGATGATCCTCATGAGCTTGGCTGCCAACTTCATAATCTATTGTTGTTGGTTGATTTACCCTTTCTAGCATTGCATGTTTTGGCATTATGTCCTTTCTGTCCACACAATGAGCATTTGACATGAACGTAGTTTCTTTTTAGCTTCATTGCATTAGGATTTAGCTCATCATGCTCCAATTTTCTTAGCTTTTGTGGACAACCTGGCCGTCTACGAAATACTGGTGGTAACAATGGAGCATTCTCAGACGTTGGCCACTCAATTTCATCTATAATGGGCACTAAAATACCAGCATATGCCTTGGATTGTGCTTCCTTCTTATATCATGGTGAAATATAATCCCTTTGTTGAAAATTGCCGACACAGCATGCATACATGGAATGCCTTTTAGGTCCCACTTTCCGCAGCTGCAAGTTAAGTGCAAACAGTTCTCCTTGTTGCCCTTCTTCCGCATATTGTGGTACGCAATTCCTTGATTCAAGGGTAGCATGATCAAAAATTTGTCGTATCCGTGGCCCAAGATCATCAAACCATCTGGACATTCATTCTCTTTCATTAGCTAGCTTAGTCATTAACCAATACCTCACTCTCTCCAAACACCCTAAGTTGGTAAAGATCGAGCCACCAACACTTCTGGGTTTCCGTTAAGGGATTCACATAAATTATTTAGCTTCATGCCCCACTTTTGGTGGGTACTGAAATGGGACCTATTCCAATGCTTCGTGTCTTGACGACAAAACCAATCATATGCGTCCACATCCTCCACCTTCATCTTCTTCGTTTCTTCCGTGAAACGAGCAACCGTCGTCGCCTTTGATGCTGCCATAAACTTATCTCTTAACGTTTGAGCTTTAAAAACTTGCCTGAAATTGTTTAGCAAGTGACAAGCACAATGTCTATGCTCTACAGAAGGGACTAACTTATCCAAAGCTAACTGCAACCCTTTTTGTTTATCTGATATGAAAGTATATAAAGGGTTGTCCTCAATCCCCAAATCCATTAGAACAAGCTTGATAAACCATGTCCAACTGAATCTTGTCTCCCCCTCAACAATAGCATAAGCTATGAGGTACAAGGAATCGTTGGCATCAATTCTTACTGCTGTTAAGAGCTGACCTAGATGTGAAGCATCCCAAGCAATGCAGAAACACTGTGCTACCTGGATTTGTCTTCATAATTTCTTCACAATATCTCCACAACTTTCCATATTGTTTAGAATATGAGCCATGAATTTTTTTCCCATGAATTTTTTCTTTCGCCAATTGTCTTGCCCTCTACACTTAACCTCTTGATACGTCTGCAATGTAATCTAGATTTACTTTATTTCGAAACTTCTGCAACTCCCAATTTTCATTCTCCATCAAGCTGTCTGTGTATTTGTCTGATAGTGTCATACCTCGGAGTACAGGGGGTGACATGACAGATTAATTAAATTAATTAAGTAAAAATTTTAATTAAATACTGGTTTAAGGGATTAATTTGTTATGAAAAAGTGATAGATTAAAACCTTTTTAAAGCAAGCATTTATGTTAATTAAATAAATCAGAATAATAAAGTAAACAATAAGAAAATAATAAAGAGATATAAGGAAAAGAAAATGGGTCCCACTGACTCACATCTTATGCACACACATTATACCGACAATATTAAATTACAATCACAGTCCAAAATATAGAGAGAAAGTTAAAATGATACATGCCTTGATTTTACTACAGCTACCAACCTACTCAAGATCCCCTTTTTGCTCGCGAGTCCAGGCAATGGACTCTCCGTCGATCCTAAGCTTGATTCCACCTAGAGGGGGAAAAAAGGTTTGAAAACAAGTAAAAAGTGAGCGAAAGGCTCAGTAGGACTAAGTCTGTTAAAAATATTTTAAATCAAACACATGTATTTCCTACTTGAATAAAAGCTATAACACGAGACAGATAAATAAACAGGTAACAAATTGAAATTGATTAAAGTTGTTTATACCGATTAATCCTTTACTCATCTATGGATAGCCTCATTATTATATTATAGACAAAGCCATATGAATCACCACCGAAGTGGCCCAGCTGGGTTTTGGGACCTGCCCCCAAGGTCGCGCTCCCTATGACCCGATCTCTATATATGGCATCATGCTTTATTTTATCATTTCAGGCGGTACCAACCGACACGTCCGATGTCACATCATGATTATGTCTCTTTTACCGAGTGTTCACATTACGTTCATTATGATCGTTCATTATTCAGCAGTTCTGAAAATAACTAGATAAATTTATCTTAATCATTCCTTAAATACATTTTGGAAGAAACAGTCTATGGCCAAGACTCGTTTTAAAATCATGACTAGCAAAGGAAAAGGGTCTAAAGTCCTACCTCAATACTCATGCCGGTGTCCCACACCGTAATCTAAGTCCACTACATGTTAGCTCCATGGAACCACAAACGGCCTTAAATAGAAACTAGGTCTATCAGTATCTAGCTTGAGATACCCTACGTTACTAAATCATCTTATAATGTCCTAGTGTGCCATTTAAGTTTATAAAATTATATTGTGACGTTAAAATCCCTATCGAGGTTCAAAACGGTGAAAACAGATGAATAACAAAATCTCACCATGCCCGGTCACCTGTCGGTCCCCTGATTCGGCTGGCAGAACTGTGGAGTTCTGCTAGCCGAACTGTGCAGTTTGGCCTGTCGAAAAACCAAGTCCAATCGGCCGAACTTTTCCAAGTTCGGCCTGCCGGTCGTATGAATCTGGCCTGCCGAACTCATGAATTCGGCCTGCCGAACACGAAGTTTGGCCTACCGAACTGGAAAATTCTATAATTTTTTAGGCACGAGACTCGGCCTCCTTGAGCCCAAATCCTCATTTTAACATGTTTTTCCTAGTTCTTAGGCATATAAAACATCTATAGATGATAGAAAAACAATATAAAACACTTTTGGACTAATTTAAACAAGATTTGCACAATGATTTTGAATAAATCCAAAAATAGAGAAAAATGAGAAATCTTGATCTAAATCCATTTTTCTTCAAGCTAAGCTTAGATTCTAGTTATTCTAAGTTTCTCTAATTTTGATTAAAGGTTTTCTAAGCTTTGGAAAGCTTAAATTTCAAAATACAAAGAAAATAGAAAAATTGGAAAAGTTTTAAAACTTTGAAAACTAACCTTGGATTCAAGCTTCAAATCGTGTTTTTGGTTGCTCAATCACATTCCGAGCCTCCAATCCACTAATCCGAAGCTTGGGGTTGATTTTTGATTCAAAAACTTTGAGAAATGAAGAGAGAGAAAGGGAAAGAGCGAGAGAGAGTGTGAGAAAGGGAGAGAGAGTGAGCGTGAGCGAGTGAGGGAGAGAGGAGGAGAGAGAGGGAATAAATAGAGAGAAAAAGTTGGTGGTTTCACTATATAGAAACTGTGTGCTACCCATGATTTTGTAAGACATGATATATTTGACATTTGACAAATTGTCTGGTTTCAAAATTCAAAATAACAAATAAAAATAATTTAAGATAATTAAAAATCATTAAAATAATCAAAAACAACAATAATCTAGAAATTCTACAAAAAAACCAAATTGAGTTTAAAACATCCATTATGTCACACTAATCCACCACTTTACATACTAATAACATTTAATTAATTTCGAGACATTACAACTCTCTACTCGTAAAAGAAATTTCGTTCTCAAAATTTGAAAACCAACTTAAGTGTAAAATAAATGCAGGTATGACTCCGACATGATCAACCCTGTGGTGCTACCACATCGCATTCATTAACGAAATCTCACAGTGCCTTAAATCTACTACTTTTCGGTCGAGAATCTAAGCCAGCACCTCTTAGTAGGTTATGTCTTCCTGAATCTGCACTTTACGAAACGAGGCAATCTTGCTTGGCTTGAGCGAACATTCTAAAGCACCGACATGTGGAGTACAACATGAACATGAGAAAGTTTGGGAGGAAGATCAAGGAAATAAACAATCACTCCAATGCATTGAGAATCTTTAATAACCCAACACACCTCGATGCATTTTTCCTCGCACACTGAAATGCGAAACTCACTTACACAGTGAAGCCTATAAGAGAACAAAATCCCCTACCTCAAATTCTATGGGTCAGTGTCTTTTTGGGTCCCAAAATGATCCTACCTTTCAGTTCTGCCTGACCCACCAGCGATCGACATGGCTATCCATAAGGTGCTTCAAATGGTATCATTCTAGTGCATACTTGACAGTTACTGTTGTGCCCAACTCCGCTAGACGCAAATGTCATTTCCAATTCCTACTAAAAATCAATACTCGCGCATGCAATGTACCTCTAAAAATCTAAATACCTCGAGCAAACTGCCTATTGGTCTGAGGATGAAAAGTCACGTTGGAACCCAAGTCTGTGCCCATAGTTTCCTGAAAAGTCCTCCAAGAACTCATTGCAAACACTGGGACCTAATGGGAATAAAACGCATCAATTTCATCGACTTGTCAATGATGACCCAAACCGCATCACATTCTTGCTCCATCCTTGGCAACCCCGAGACGAAATCTACCACAACATGCCCTCATGCTGAAGCTGACTAAAAGGCTTCTGATATTTGACCTCCAACTGCAGACAAATCATGCACTTGGACATGTACCCTTGAATATCTCTCTTCATGTTTTTCCACCGATACTGCCCTTGAAAAACGCGATACCTCTTTGTGCTTCCAGGATGAATAGCAAACTGTAACTTATGAGCTTCATCCATCAAGGCCTTTGTCACTCCCTCAATTGCAGACACTGCCAAACGTTCCCTGAGACTACAACGATTCACCGGTAGGAATGCCTCCAGTCTTCAAACTGCTCCCTAGTCTGCATTCGCGTCCACGCTCCCTGAAGATTTTGGTCTCGCCATAAATTTTGCCTCATCATTCGAACAGGTGCTAAAATCAAATCCCTAAAATACGTCGATGTCTAATCGTAGTCTTCATGGTACCACGGTCCATTCTTGCTCACAATAGCACCTCTCAACAGTCCTTTAGTGCCAAACATGCGCGAATCTCCCAAGACCTCCTGCTGAGCACGTCTGCAACCACGATGGCCCTACCCGAATGACACGATAGTGTGATATCCTGGTCCTCTATACACTTCACCCTCCATTGCTACCTCAAATTCGATTCTCTCTGAGTGAACAAATACCTTGGGCCCCTATGACCCGAGAACACCTGAAATATTACTCCAACAAATGGCTTCTTTAGATCCCTCGAAGCTTAAATTAATACGGTGAGCTCTAATCATGAGTAGGGAAGTCCTACTCATAAGGCTTTTACTGTGGCAATCCATAAGTCACAACTCGTCTATGCCGCATCAACACACATCCAAGCCTTAGCCCTACTGCAGCGATGCAAATCTCATAGAACTTGTCACTGTTTGATGTATCCAGTGTAGAAGTGGTAATCAACCGATCTCTCAACTATTGGAATACGCATCTACATCCCTCGTCCCATTCAAACCTATCACTTATCCCGATCAACTGCGTCAATGGAGCCGCTAGCTTTGGGAAAACCTTTCACGAACTCTTCTGCAGTGCCCAGCAAGTCCTTAAAGCTGTGAATCTTGGTCGTAATCTTTAGTTGCTCCCACCATACTGTAGCCTTAATCTTAGACTAATCTACTAAGATGCCTTACTCAAAATGATATGCTTCGAACTCAACTTTGTGCGCGTGCAGCTAGTGCTTCCAAATCGCGTGAAGTGTATATATATGTGTACAAATAAAAAGGATTTCAAGCATTTTTATTTTCTAAGAAATCACTCTAAACATGTTTTGTGAGATTTATGATGTCACGTACTAAGCCTTTGCTTATAGATTTACACTGATATTGCAGAGAAAGACAAGGGTAAGATGTAGACATGGAGGATAGCAGGGCTACTGCAAGGTGTAATAGTGGTAGCAAGATCTCGAAATCAGTTTTCCGCAAGTGACCTTTTGTTAAATGTTTGAATTAATTTGAGTGTTTCATGTTTTGAGTTGACGTTCAATTCTGGACTTTCAACTTTACAAGGACTCTTTCAGTTTCGTAATAAATCAGAGGCTATATAATTTTCTAGTAGAGACTTGTTGAATTTTAAAAAAAGATCTTTTTTTTTCTTATTATTCCAAATTGTTTTATTAAATGACTTGTCTACAATGATCTAAATAACGCTAACTAAAGGAGAAAGTCACGTCCCACTAAAAGGGGTGTTATACTATGCCTACAACCACAGAACTAGCATTGTTTTGTAGTCATAAATGATATTTTTTGTTGACTCAAGATTGAATCAGAATGGGCGAGCCTGAAAATTGCACACATGACATGTTGATATCTAACTTTTTTTCCCCGAACGAATGGGAAGAAAAAAGCGGCACCACCCTCTCTTCCAACACTCTGTAATTTTACCACGAGTAGAATATAAGGTCAGAAGGTCAATGTTAGGGAAAAGGGAGCGAGGCGGAGAGAGGGAGCAGCTCTCGGCCTGATCATCCGATTCGCTCCAACATACAGTCACGTGATTCTGTAGTCAAAGCAACTTCGAAATTCCCTGTCACGTACCACGGCCGGTTGTGTTTTTTAGTGTCTACATTAGGTCACAATCATCGAATGAGACTTGGTTGTAGAGTTTTTTTGCCAATTTTAAGTCTCTTCTAGCTCCTTTTTCCTTGGTGAATAAAGTTTTGTTGTAAATTTTTATATAATACCTTTTTTCGAGAGTTATACTTTCAGATTTGGAATTAAAGAGGAGGATGTAAAGGGAAGGCTGCAACAAAATATGTGAACTTCAAACGTTTCTATCCCAAATGGATACAATACTACCTGTACTAATTAAAAACAACAACAATAATCATCATTACAAAACAATCAACCCGTTCTAAAATGATATTATATTAACAAATCAACACTTAAAAAACGTTACATATGTTCACAGTAACAAAACACCCTTGCACCAAAAAAAGAAAAAAATTTCTTTCTAATGCCTTTATTATTAGGGGATGGCAAGGGAACCATTTTATGCAGCATTCAATAAGAACCCAAACCTCGATTTGCAGAACCTTTAAATTATTAGGAATACATTAAAATTCTAAAGATGCAACGGCACAAAAAAAATGAAAAAAATAATTGACAGCATACGGTCCAATCCACCCATCATTGGTACGAACATGCCAGGATGCCTGCGTTGAAGCCTCTATTTGCTACTCGCATCTATCTCTACCCGCTCAATCGCTATGGAGAACCCAAAACTGGCAACGTTTACAGGCAATGATGCCAAATTCCCATGCTATTTCTTGCTTCCAAGGTGGAGTGAAAAGCACGATGACCCTCGAGCCCCATCAAAAAAATTGCAGCTTTAAAGGTTAGAATACAAGAAAACGTCCAATGATCACAAACAAATCTATAGTTCCTTCCTAACAACAAAATCATGTGTTTCAAAAAAATTCACTGTGCAGCTTTGGGTTTCACTTTCTGTTTCTTGGCATCCAACGACGCTAAGCCTTTGCCCAATCCAACAGGAGCCTGACCTCCGGATGATGGTGGCTGGTCGATCTTGGCGTCAACAGAACTGTTAGCCGAATGGCTGTTGGTCTCGTTGACTCCATTTTCTTCTCCGTTGTTAACTGCATCTGGCGTCACACCAGAATTGATAATGTTAAGAAGCTGAGTTAGTGGAGGCAGAGCTTGCACGGGAACACCATGGGGGCGAACTAAGAGGCCCCTCGCAGCTGCTTTCTTTCTTACTTCAGCGGCCGCTCGTGCTGCCCTTTCATCAACTCCCCTTCCCCGAGGAAGAGTTTCGCCAATTATGGCAGCGTTGAGCGATTTGTTGGCAGAACTGCTTGAACTTCCAGACCCTCCGGCTATAGCAGCAGCTTGGAATGCTTGTATCAAGTCAGGGTGGGCCTGCAATGAAAAATCCAATAATACAAATGAAATACAAGGAGCTAGACATTAATATGCATACACAGAACAACAAACTGAGCATCTCAGGGAGAGGCTAAAAATCCATGCCCTCATATCAACAATTACAAAACAAAAATTTCGCAGTCTGAAAAGTGTGCCGCTATATGTTAGTAATGTGGAAATTCTAGGTGTTCTAATCTTTCACATGGCTTGTGTTGGCAGCTTCTTGGGTCCAAAATTTAGTTCCGAGAGCATTTGGATGACCTTTTTTTATTGAAAACAACCTTGGAAATTGTATAAGAGTTTAAATAACATTTTTATAAATTTTGGTCTCACATTCTTATTGTTCGTTGATAAAATCAAATACTAATTTCATCCCATTAAGCTCTTGCTAAAAACAATGTGTGTGTGTGTGTATGACAATTCCAAATGAAAAGTCATAGTTTTAACTTCTTTTTTACCACCTATAAGAACAAGCAAAAAGGGTGCATAATAGATAAAGCAGTGGCAAAACTTTACTAACAACAAATATGTTAATTTCAAACAGGTTATCAAATGTGTTCGCTTCAAGCTAATTGCGTTGCATGTTCATTTAAAAGTAAATGATTAAAGTGCAGTCATAATACCTTCAAGATATCCACAGCCTTTTGGGCAGACGCAGCATTTAAAGCTTGGCCCTTTTGCTTTTGTGCATTCAACTGCCGATAAAATAAAATACTTAAAATCAAACACAGCGGGTAAGCAAGAGAGAGGACTTCTAAAATGAAACCTCATTTCGTACAATTTTTACACGAAACCTTTAAAGGATGGCATCCATTTACCTGTAGCTCGCGCATCTTAAATGTCTTCATCCAGTTTTGAGAGTCACGCGTTCTTGAATCCTCCTCACCAAGTTGTTTGACAAGTATATCATATGTTTTCTTCTCATGCTGCCAGCCAAATACCATACTATGTCATAATTTTTTTTTTTCTTTTGATAAAAACATATCATGAAAGGAGCAAACCAAAGCTAATACAACTATAAGATTGGAGACAGTCTACACCGTACAAACCATTGTACAAACCCTAAAATCAGAAAAGGAGGAACCCAAAACTACAATAAGATCTAGCATTGATAATCTGAAAAGACTGATCTTTTGAAAGACTCCCGTTTTCCAATCAGTTTTAACTCGACGTCTGAATATAAGGTACATACCTGGTGTGAAAGCTTGAAAGCACCCATGCAATTGAACGCAATGGCAAGGGCATGATAGCATACAGCAGTTTGGATATGCTCCTCGCCTAGAAGCCTCTCGTTCTTTTTCAAGGCTTCTTGCAGATAACGAAGTGCGGTGTTCATCTTCCCAATATCCTGATACATCATCGCAACATTTATGAAAGTTGCAGCAACATCGGGGTGATCAGGTCCAGATGACAAACTCAGCAGGAGCAGTGCCCGAGACATGTGCCTTAGCGCAAGTTCTGTTTTGTTAAGGCCATGGTAGAAAAGAGCCATATTGCCATAACTACAAAACAATGAAGTAAATTATTAGATCTGCTAGTAGAGAGTAGAATTCTCACAGCGCAAGAAACTAGTTCCTTAAAAACATTAAACTTACCTAATTTCTTTTAAACAAAACCTAACTTAGTGCAATCTTCAGAGAATTACAATATGTTTCATGTGATAAAAACAAAATAAGGTGACCATATTGTCATGAAAAAAGATTAAAATTGACTATTGAATCTATACTTAGAGCTAACGTCTCTACAGCAAGATGTATATAATTATAATCAGTATGGATATATCTAGGCCATAACTGCTGCAAATAGAGAACATAAGGCAATACCTGTGAGCTGTATCAGGATGGTCCAATCCCAAGCAACGTTCATTAATGATGAGTTCTTTATGTTGTTGCATTATGGCTCCGGCCATGTCTCCTGCATGATATAAAACCATAGCAAGGTACCTGAACACAACAGAAAATTCTTATTAAATAAAGAGGTAAAGTACAAAATGTTTCCTCTAAAACAAAAATGAAATTGGCACAATGAATCAAGTTGTGGTATCTACCGGCAGCAGTTTGCAACTTCACGATGCATTGGACCAGTAACCTAAAATGAGAATAAAAAAATAGAAAGAACAAAGTTATAAAACTGCAGATTCCATGAAAATTCCCAGAGGCCAAACCAAGATAAAGTATACCTGCTGAAGAATCAAAAATGCCTCAGAAAATAACGTGTAAGCTTCACTAAGCATACCCTGAAACAAGGAAGCCAACATGATCATTAGCTACATCAAGTGTAAGGACAAACCATTGTAAGTATGCTATAATATTTTATCTTTGAAATATTTACATACAAGATTCAAGAATACTAAAAACAGTGCACACCTCAGCCAACTGGATCTTCCCGGTTTCAATAAGTTCCTTGGCTTCTGAACATACAGGAACTGAGTGCTTAATTACAGGTTGGAGATTCAAGATATCCATCGTTTGGAAAGGTGCTGCAGAATTAAGGTCATATCTGCGAGCTGCAATTGTAATTCCTACCTGCATAAGAAACCAAAGTCCAAGAAGTTGTTAGATATTTATATACTAAAGAAATTATGGGAGCATAGCACCAGATATACAAGAGAGCAGAAGTCCACTAAAAAAATATATATATTTTTTTTTAAATAATAACACAAAAGGAATACAAAGCACAAGCATCATTAGATTAGACCACCTTAAACCTATCATTTGACCGGGGATGATTTACATTAGTGTGTTAGCATAGCAAAAAGGAAAGCTGCTTCTCAAGAACAAAGGACATGTAAGCTTATATGAATGAACTGGACAATAGCATCGACCCATATGCCCCCGAAAAGATTATAGAAATCCCAACAGCATTTCTGCAAATTGAGATATCCTGCTACTCTCCAAATGCCATGGAAGAAAAACTTAATATAACATGAAAATGGACAAGCATCTGAAACTAATGTACCACAATTTTCAATGCTAGCAAAATGTAATATAACCAGCATTGTATTTCAATATGAAACAAAGAACTTTAACTGAAAGATAAGCTTTTTTTTTTTTTTTTGAAAAAGAAACGAGAATAATTTTATTGATAAGGGAAATTACAACATCAATAAAACAAGACTGGCCACCACTATATAATTAGGAAGTGATAGGCCGCATATAAAGCACTATAGATAAAAACATCTATCGATTACCAAAAATTCACTACAAAATTGAGGACCAATTCCTGATTAGATCGAACAAAAATGAAAAACAAGAAAATCCTAATTCATCCTAGCAGAAACACATTTCCACAGAAGAAATAAAAACAACCAGATTCAAATGTAAAACATATTTCAAACTTAATTAGCGACAGAAAATCAGAAAAAAAACACGTGATATGACACTATGCTTTAAAAGCTCAGACCCGCTTACCTTTTGGCAAAGATTACGGATCACAGAAACTTTCTTTACACGTGTCTTTGCATCCTCCGGCAACTCAAACTGTGGCATTAGAAACATTTATGAAAAAAAGAAGTCAACAAAAATATTCATTTACCTTCCATACGGTGGAAAATAGTGAAGTATCTCCAATTATTGACAACTGATACCTGATATTTCAACTTTGCGAATTCTTGAATATCCATCCATAAACTTTCAGAGCTAACATTCATATAAGAATGAATTTTTCTTCCAGATGAACCACCTTTCCACCTTGCTTGTCCCCTACAATGTTTCCCCGAAGATTGATGACCAGGTTGGTCCTGCAGACAATTGCATATGAGCTTAAAATTACAAACCAAGGTTACTCTATTAGCCTACATTTAGTTTAGAAACATGTGGCTGTTACTTAAGAAAATAATTTTGAAGTTTTTGCCAAATCAAATACTCATTCAAGTTTCATCATGAGAGCTCAAAAAATAATGGTAATCTGAATACAGTATAACACATTAAATGGGCCTTTGATGGGCTCAAGAATTAAATGAAGAGAAAATTACATGTTATGCTACACCTTTAAAAATTTTGTTTATTCATGCCACACTTAAAAAAACTTATGCCACACTATCATTCATATTATATGTTAAGTTATGCACAAATAAACAAGTGTGGCATTTATAAAAAATAAATTTTAAAAGATAGCATTTATGGATATTCCCCTAAATAATGTGAGAAATAGAGTTTATCTAAATGTAGGAGTATGGACACAAAATGGATTCCAAAATAAGTTTTTTCTCCTTCAATGCTTGAACATTAAGTATAGATTATTAATACTTTCAAAATTGCACTCACTTTTACAGGCAAAAAAAAAATCACTTAGTTGTATTGCCACGCCCTATTTTTTTTTCCCTTAAAACTCTTTCCATTATTTATAACAGGACTACTGAAAAACAAATCCTCATGCTGGTCCAGAAGTCCATTTATCTGCTTTTGGTCCCCTATAGCAAAGCAATTGGTTGGAAGTTCGAATCCCTGATAATGCACTAACTTTTTTGTCACATGTGGAACTTGGCCTTTGTTTCATTTGTCCACTTCTTTGTAGTTTGTTCTTATCCGAATTTATCCAGGGCCACAGGTGAAATGGATTATTGGAAGAAAAAATAAGACATGAAGGCCCAACTTTGATCAACTTTAACTGTGGGAGAATTCGTAAACTGGAGACAATTTGCCTAGTTCTTTTGTTCTTTTTTGTCTGGGAGGTGGACCTCTAGTTCCCCTTCCTGAAATGTACTTCAGTCTTGCTCTTCGTTTTTAATAAAATTCTCATATCTTTTATGACCATGTATAAAAGAAACAAAACAAATCTTGGAATTACTTATCTAACTACTAAGCATACCTTTCTGGGAATCCTGGATTGCGTACTATTAGCAGCACCCTTGGGGACAACAGATTGATAACTTCCAAACAGACAATTAAGGAAATGAGAAATTGCTGGCCCAAGATCATGATCTTCTGTTTCTCTTAAAGCATCCTGCATCAAAATAAACAATGTCGAAAGATCAACACTTTGCAACAGAAGAGGGGAGGAAAAATATACTAACATACAACGAAAATTTTGTTTCCTCGATTCTTTATTGGTTAGACAACAAGAAGGAAGTTCATGACCATGGTATTAATTTCTTTGCATATATAAATATTTTTTGCTTTTCCAAATATAACCTTATATTTTATTTCAGTTTGTTTCAAAGTTGTCCCTTCGAGCAATACATTTTTTCAGTGTTGGTCTTAAGCATTTGCTCCAAATCAGAACATAGACATACAAAATAACTGAAAGGTAAGAGTGACCTTTAGGATATGTTTGGCAGATCTAACCACAATTTCATTAGAACAAAGATCCCACAAGTGAGGCAAATGTCTGGCCCCATCAGCCACCTGCCATATGGATTCAACCACACCATAAGCAATACTATACTACCCATTGAAAACAAACATCACCCTCATTATATGAAAAATTACAGGCGCATAGATTTTGAAGAGCCTCCTTTAAAAGATACATACATTATTCAAATATCACATCGGTAAAAAAGTGCATACTTTTCCAATGTAGCGAACATTTATTCCGTGAGCGTGGAGTGCTTCAGTTAGTGTCTGGCCATCCATAGGCGATACTTCAAGTGTACAGAGATCTTGTACAAATTTCGGAAGTACAACATCTGTAAGATACGAACTAACTTTCCTCACATTTTCTTCATCTGCTGCTATCTCCTGGAGAGAATATGAAAAGTTATTTAACAAAAAAAAAAAAAAAAAAAAGAAAATAAAAAAATAATAATAATAAAAAAAAGAGCACCCTCAAGTTGATCGAAGTAAAAGAAAGATAATACAAGGTCCTACCTCTTGGTTTCCAGCCAACTTGAATTGAGTGAATATATTAGGATTGAAAAGAATTTGCTCCTGTATCTCTCCCTGTGTTTCAGAGATGTCAGCAGGCGCAGACGCGCTCTCTTGAACCTCTTCAGTCTTTTGAGCATCCTCAGCTTTCTTTTCTTCTTTTGTTTCTTCCTGTAAGAGCAATAGAACATTCTAATTTTGTACAATAATAACCATATACTGTCATTATTTTCTACCTGTCCCATTTGAACACCCCACTCATAACTAAAATACTATTTTTTAAGTAGACAGTCTTAGAAGCTGTGAGAAAACTACTCTTTAAGATACAAACAGAACGAAGAAAGAGCACAGTTATAGAGCCACAAAGGCTAAAACCTGTTTGTCACCGGCAACAGTAGGAACGTCACTTGCTACATGACCACTTCCTTCAGAACTGGACTTACTTTTTGATCTTTCTACAGCTTGGGCCTTGTCCCATTTACAAAACTTTGGTCAGAAACGCCCCCTGGGAAAAATAAATAAATTAAATATTAAGGAATAGTGACCTACCTGGCAATAAGCTGTAATAAGCTCCGGTCTCAAAATACAAAATCTGGACCCAGGTCCAGTGTAGTTTGCATCACGAGGTGTTACTCTCATCAAGTCAAGAAGGTAATGTCTGATGCCAAGAACAAAAAGATTTTAAGATGAGATTAAATACGCTAAAGAAATACACTCTGAAATCTAAATAGAGAGATTTTAAGATGAGATTAAACACACTAAAGAAATACACTCTGAAATATAAATCCATAAACCCAAATTTAGCAAGAGAACTTGTGAAATGCAGATATGGCAGCTGTCAAGAATGAATGTTAAGTATGCGTAAAAGGTATGTAAGCGCTAATAACTAGTACAAAGGATTGAGAATATATATATGTATGTATGTATGTATGTATCTATGTATGTATGTATAACAGAAAAATTAAAAATGTTTTTTAAGACCATCAAGTTTTCACCTGTCATCGCTACCAATAATACCCTTGCATTCAACAGGTGCCGCTAACTTGAAAACGTTTCCAGATCCATCAAGGACTGCATGTTCCTTCAAATGAAGTCGTTTTGCAGCCTCTAACACCTGACAATAAGCAACAACTTTTAAGAATTTATAACAGAGAAAGTGATTAGACCAAAACAATACAGATAATTCGGTAAAAAGCAACAAACCTTAATACACATGTAAAGTACAAGGATCATCAAAAGGTAAAAGCTCTCTCTTCTAAAGTCAAAATACATAACATGATAAACTAACAGCATCCTAGAATAAGCCAAACTTCAGAGTTACCTTGGAATGAAAATCTTCATTCCAGGATATTTTCTTGCCATTGTCAACAGAACCGTACAAAAGAGAGTCAGATTTATCCCCTTGAAGGATGCCTGGTAAAACACTCTGCAGCAGAATGCATACAAATGAATGATGAGGAGTAAGCAACAAAAATTTTATCCAAAAGAGCTATGGATCTAGTTCAGAATGAGACATATTCTACCATGTTAGAATGCTAGAAAATCATAGAAGCAATACTCCAGAGAGAGAGAGAGAGGGAGGGAGGGAGCAAAAAAGAGCATAATCTTTCAGTCCCACCTGAGCTACAACTCTGTGACCCCTGTAATCAACTATGACCATAGCAAGATTGTACAGGCCAGGGACATCAGCTTCCTGGTACGCTTTGGTGCCTTTCAAATCATTATTTGCAGAGGCATATGTAGCTTGCTCAGTCTCAGCAGACTGTGTCTCAGATGACGCATCTGGAGCCGATTCTGTAATGCTATCATGTTCCTCTCTACATGATTTATCACATTTTTCCCCGTTGGAAATTCCACTTTTGGAGGTTGCCTCAGACTTATCTGACACATATTTCTTGCTTAGCTGTTCAAGATCCGCATCGATAGCAAAACTGAAGAATATATTATTGTGGACATACCTAAATCCAAAACGATCAAAATAACAAAAGTTTACTCCAACAAAGATCAAACATTCTGCAGGTATCGTAAGCATACTATCAAAGAGTTGAACTGAAAGACATAAAATTGCAGGAACATCATTCTGAAACAGTGGATTTCCCGGTCACATCACTACAAAGTTAAAGAAGAAATCATATAAGTGCATCGTTAGAAACTTATGATGGATATTTGAAGAGCTATGGTTAACTTGTTTAATAATCTAAAGAAGGGTCTATGTGGCTCTACCTATACTGCAAAATCACAAAACGAGAGTAACTAGATTATCTGAGAACAATACAAGTCATCATATAATGCAAAGTGATTAGGTTACTAAGCTGAAATTTAAAATTTAAAAAAAACAAAAAAAAAAAAAACACACGCGCACACACACACAAAAAAACCCAAAAAAAAACACACAAAAAAAAACAATAACAACAACAACACCACCACATTTGAAACTTCATAAAAGAAAGCTTCTCAACATAAAATTACAAACACGTCAAACACTGGCATTTAGAATGCAGTCAACAATTAGCTTAAGTTATCCATGTATAAATGAGGCTCACACTTGGCCTAGTGAGGTTCAATTTTTCGCTATGACAATGATAAAATGGATGGGCACTAGCTTACAGAACATCTTCTCAAGTCATACTCACATGTGAAAGCACTCTGGATCAGTAGGATTTATGGGAGGTATGCATCTGTTGATTACACCAATAGCACCACTTATTGCAGCATCAACAAAGTCTGAAGTCACTTTGTAAAGAGCCCTATCCCGCAAAATCCTGCTGAAGACAACTGTTTATAGTCAAAAACACTACAGAAACGTAGCATAAATCAATACGGCGATACATATTAATCACAAACTCAAAAAAGCCAAGGGTTATTACAGATTTATACCTTTCTTGAGGAGTTGTATGGGGAAATTCCCGACAAGACTGCAGCTCCTCATTCCAATCTCGTTGCATACCAATGAGCTCATTCCCATATGAAAGAACAAGGGCATCCTCTGCTCTAGCCGCATCACGTTTATGATCTAAGAGCAGATCAATAGAATTTACTCAAGAATTAATAGAATATTGCAGCAAAGATTCTAAAAGATAAATATCCCCTTGCCTAAAACGGAAATGGACAAGTATATTGGAGACATAAATGAAAGGAACTGAATCCCAAAAGATTTTTTAGCCAATTGTAAGAGATTTCAACTATAATGTGAAAAACAAAAACAAAGATGGTACTGCTCACTAGAGTAAATATGATCTAAAAAAGAATCATAGTAAAGCAGAGTGAATATGATTCGCTCACCAGGAACAGGATAGGATCCAAGCCATGAGTTGGGTGGCAACAAAGATTGAACATTTTCAAAAGGATGTGCAGAAGCTCTTTGATCCAGAATTTCACGAAAAGCTTCAAAATGAGGAAAGAAAGGAACTAATCAATTACATTTCTTCACTTCTTAATATAAGACATTTCTTCAAGTTCTAAATCAACCAAGTTATGTTACCTTTCTTAAACTTGGAGCTGATCTTTTGCAAGAGTCCAACAAGGGTGGTTGCTTCATAATTAGATTTACTTGGCCGAGGATCAAGGGAATTTCCTGTGCTCGAGTTGACATAAAACATTTTTGTAGTTCCAGTAATACAAAACTTATTGCCCTCCAAGGTTACCACATCCAGGTATATCAAATCCCCAACAAGCCTGGTAGTGACCAATACCAAGAGCATGTTAAAATATAACGCAAATAAAATGTATATATTTTTAAGAGAGAGTTCAGTGCAGATTTTCAAGAACAGTCTCACCTTCTGTGTCCTGGAGGAGGATTAAACGATGAAAACACAATACTTTCCACACACTGGATGTCTTTTGTAGGTGATGATAACAAATTACTCAGTGAACCAGAAACATCCTCCATAAAACCCAGCCCATCAAGCTCTGGGACCTCTGTTTTCAAGGTATTGGATTGGTGCACAGTAGAACATAAGCAATACTAGTCAAAGTAAAGTCTTTCTCATATGGATAAAACTGTTAAGGGATAACTGAAATTCAAAAAGTAAACAAGGAATCTAAATTTTTCAGGTTCTACTAACCTCCAGGACTTGTTTTATTTTGCGTCACTTCATACTGTAATGCCAGTGACGTTGAAAGCGATGCATGAAGTGAGGAAAGAGAAAGCAGTTCTCTCGTTCGATAGACATGAGCCCTTACAGATCTATCATCGTAAAGAGCTGTCAAAAAAAAAAGATCCCTGTTAGAACCGTCTGATGTTTCCACACAAAAGAGAAAAAATCATTAATTAAGTGCCTGATTACCGGGAACCATCTCCAAGGAGCATCCACCAGTGGTAATATCAGCTACCTCAGAAATTTCATTGAAATCTTCAAGGTGATGGCTGGAGCCGTCTTTTGTGTGCAGCAACAAGTCATAGCAGGTGAAGAAACATGTCTCCGGAGCATCAAGAAGAAACTGTCTTATATCCATAACCGAATCTCCTGGGTTCAACTTCAAGTCAATTGAAAACAAACAAACAAACAAATTAGTAGCTTAACACAAATGCTGAATTCATAAGGTGAAATAGTTCTAATTGACAAGCGGGAACAGTATGCTTAGCCATCCACACTTGTAGTACTATTTAGATAATCACATTTAGCTAAGAATTCACCTGCAGCTCAAGCTTCTCCCCACTTTGCGCTTTGACAGACACCGGAAAAAGGTGAAGGTCACCTGCGCTCAGATGGCAATGAAGCAAGAATTCCACCAAATCAGTAATTTTATTTTCTTTAAAAAAAAAAAAAAAAAACTGGTTCCTGCGTCCATTTCTTCCAGCATCAAGATAAGGTCTCAAATAAAGCCTACAAATTCAGCCTGAACATGACAAGTACTAGCTATTCTTCTACAACTACAGAAGAGCTGTTAACAAATTTTAAAAATCCATTCACTATCAATTAAAGTTTATTATATAAGGGCTTATGAAAGTGAGACAAAAATATAAGGGCGTTCAATTCTCAATCTTTAGTCTTCACTTTTGCTTTTGCTTCACAGGGTTCTTTACCAAAACTAACATCATGCAAAATGTTTTTGCACATAAACTTCTCAATATTGTCCATCTCCATTACACACATAACCAACTTCATATGCACCACCAAAAAAAGGGTTTTTTTTTTTAATAAGCTTCTACTAAATTTCATTCTAATACATTGAAATTAGTACAATAAATCATTTAAAAAAAAGCTAATTGTTGATATTACAACTATCAATATCTTTTTACCTTGCATTGTTTGAGTCGCTGAATTCTCGGTTTGAGTCGTTTCTGGCTTGGCAGAAGCAGAGTTGCCATTTCCTGGAGGAACTTGTTCAAAGTTATCATCTTTACCAGTACTAGTACTCGCTGGAACTTCAATTGACTCCGACGAATTCGCCGTCATCGTCGCCGCCACCGCTGCCGTATTTGACACTCTCTTGTTCCTCCCTTTGTTCGATTTTCCAGCCATTTTCTATCTTATTCTGCAAAATTTTGTATTTCCAAACACAAAACAAAAACCATGAGAAATGAAATAAAATATTATCAAGCCATATTTATTAATTTTTTTTTTCGTTTTGATTGGATAATAAATGAAAAAACTTCATTGTAATGAAAACCCTAAACTTGTCATCCATGAAAGGGAAAGGTAAGAACTTTGTAAGAGGAAGAGAGAGTAGAGAGAGGAGAGAGAGGAGAGAGACCTTGAAGAATGAATGAGGGAGGGAGGCTGACCTGAGAATTGCGAGGGACAGCAGAGAGAGGGTTTGAGGATTCGGAAGTTACACTTCCCCGTTCTTTGAAAACAAGTCAAAATTCAACAAGGGCCCACTAATTTCGTCAAAATATTTGTGTATGTATCTATGTACAATTAGTATTTATATCACCCCATTTTGGATTAATTTGAAAAAAAAGACAAAGAAAAATTCAATTAAAAAAATGGCCTTTTTGTTTTTAATAAAATAAAGGACTTTTTTTAGCACCGAATCTGCCTCAATTTTTTTCACAGAAAAGACAAAAATAACTGTATTGAAGAGAGGAAGTCAAATATGGTAAAAAAAAAACTGAAACTGTTTTGGTGCCTAAAAAACTAATTTTGTGATGCCAAAAAAAAAAAAGGCCATTTATCAAATTTTTTTTGGCCAAAAAGTTGTTTTTAAAATTCCCCCACGCATTTTTCATAAATGAAATGCTTTCTCTTTTTAAAGGTTTTTTTTTTTTTTTTGAGTATATGAGCATGTAAAACAGATTCAAATTCACTATTTAATTTTGATGTCTCAAATAATGTCTCATCAATTACAATAACACATCATATAAAAAGTTTAAAATAATATTTAATTGACTTTTATATGTTTTTTATTAAATGATATGCCATTATACGATTGATTGAACACTATTTAAGACATTAAAAATTAAACAAACAATTTGAGTCCACGGAAAACTTATCTATCAATTAAGTGATAAGGTATTTTATTTATTAACCAAAAAAAGTAATAGGGTATTTTAACCAAAAAAAAAAAAGTAGGGTAAAACGATTGTTTCACCTTTAATAAAAAAAAGTAATAGGTTATTTTAACCAAAAAAGAGTAGGGTAAATTGCTTATTTGATACTTGAATTCCAAACGTGAACTTGTGATTTGATCATCGATTCTTTTTTGTTACAAAATTATTAAATGCTTGTTGAACTCTTAAAAACTTTTGCAAAGGAGCGAAAATGTAATTCCATAAACTCATAGTTTTACATAGTGCTTCAGCCATACTATATTTCAGCCAGAGCACATCTTACTCTATGAATTTTATCTCAAAGATATATGAATGATGCGACTGGAATTTCACATCCATACAAATAACATATTAACCATAGTTCAGTAATCTTTCCAGGGTGATGAAATATTATATAATATTTATAACGGATTTTAAAACTCAGGTCACAAAAACGGTCAGCATCATATTTACACTGAACACATTTGGTTCAAAAATCTAGACGCCTGTTTGGTTGGGTGGTAAGAACCACGGTTCCCACCACAAACTCAGTTATAAACAGAATAAAACTCTCACATGCTACAGTAACAATAAAAAAAATTTACTACAGTGTAAAGCTCTCACATGCTACAGTAAAAGTGGTTCTAACCACTGGTTCCTACCATCCTTCCAAACACCCCATAGATTAAATATTTTACGGGGAAATAAAATCTTTAAAAATTATTGGACATTCATGACATATAATCATACAACATATCAGAAAATTGGCTCAAAATCCTATCATATGAATTCGGAATATATTTTCAAAATCAGACATCATGCAGTTTCTAGATTTCACAATTAGTGAACAGTCCTGACAATAAATTCATTTTAAATTTACACACAAATAATTAAGGTCTGAAAATTAAATATATGATAGCTACATACTGATGATAGTATACATAATTAAAAATCAACAAAAGTCCATCTCCCGAAATTTATGAAAAATCTGGAAAACAACAAGAAATCTAAAAAAGCATATTCTCATAAAGAACCCTATTTCACTCTTAAACACATAACAACCCCAAGGCCCATAATATCTTCATCATATATTCGTGCATAAGCCTGCCTAGTCATGCTTATAAAAAAATCAACATGTTCATATATCTATATACATATATATATATATATATATCTAATCATATACACATATATTTATACATTCATGTAGAGAGAGAGAGCATGACCACAAGAACTCACGCTCAATCACAATATGAGACAACTATACTTTGAGACTCCTCTTTATTTCTCTTGCTACGTGGAGACGATTAGGAGGAGGTAGAGAGAGGTTGTGAGGCAGAGAGAAGAGGGAGAGAGAGAGAAAATAATTCCATCAAACTAAGAGAGAGAGATATTGGTGTCGTGAGTTTAGAGGAGGGAGTGTCTATTTTTATGGCCAATTTGAGAGAGAATTTTCTACGGCCAATTATGGTAATTGGAAGCTTTAATTGTCTGCCAAAATTGGCTCATAGATGGTCAAAACATGAGAGAGGATATAAAAAGCAGGTTTTAATTTATTTTTTTTTCCTGATCATCACGTTTATGGTCTCAAAATAAATGGCAATTAAACCATAATCTCCCTTTCTCTAACTTTACACACACACACACACATATATATGTATATGCGGTAGAATGAAATTTATAACAATACCAAGCTCAAGGATATTCACATAAGAATCATTAAATAATCCTTAAATAAATGTTGTAATACACATAATTAATCAAAGTAATCTAGTCAATCAAATAATTATCATGAACAAAATCAATCGATCAAGATAATTGGTATGAATTTGTCTAAGCACATTCGGTCCTCGTCACAATCACCTGCATTGACACTAATTAAAAACATTAATGACATATTTTAATAAGTTCATCATAAATGAATAATATGAACTAAATTTTCTGTTAGTTCTAATGGAAATTCATGTCACAAAAAATAGGGCCTTATACATAAATTAACGATAAAACCACACCCAAATCCTCCTACCTCAAGTTAAAAAAAAAAAAGAGAAGAAGCTAATTCCAAACCCAATTGGAATGAAGTGATGATGTCGTTCACATTTGATCCAATAAAGACAACTAACACGAAAGAAGATAATAGCACATAATAGTGCGCAAATTAGTGATCCAACTATATGTTCTGCATTTGGAAAAGACAGCTGAATGGAGTATTGTGCCAAACAAAGAGAGATCTGGTAATATATTTGAGGATCGTTAGGTGAAATTGAAAGCCTAAGTTATTATTCTATTTTGATCCATAGCTTACATTCTTGTGAGGCTAACGTTAACAGTTTATTTTATTTTTTTTCCTTTTGTTTTCATTTACATGTTCTTTCCAAACAAGAAAATAATGAGAGAGTCATCTTCACTTTAATTGTTCGCATGCTTTGCAAAATCCAACGACCTGTCGTGTAAGTTAGGCGGCCCTTTTATGCTACGAAAGGACTCCCAATTCAAAGATGTCTCCCGCATTGGCAGTTTGGTCATGTGGTTTGCATAAGTTTTCCAAAGTACGTCTGACAATTACAAATATCTTGTTTTTGGCTTCCAACTTCACGATTTTTGCTCTTTGTATTTGAGCTTTAAACCCAAGCCAAGTAATTTTTTTTTTTTAAATGTATTTGTTTAGGTAAAATGAATGCTCATTTGTTTACTGAAGTGCTTCATTCTCTTTTCCCTCTTGAAAGAAGGCTTCTCTTGAAGAGCTTTTTATTTTTGTGTAAGTTGGGTGGTTGTTTTGCTTTTTTTTTTTTTTCTCAAAGTTGTTGGAAGAATACACAGATAACATAGCTTCAAACTTTCCTTTCATTCCATTGCTTGCAGTAGAGATCTCACCAAACTTTCCTTTGTTTTATCCATTTCCTTCTGTATCCGCAAATATCAGTGAAACTTGGCTGCTGAACTTGCTGCTGGAGCTTTGCTTTCTTCTATGTTTGAGAAGCTGGCTTCTCGAGATGTACGAAGTTTCTTTCGGGGACTGAAAGTGAACGAAGGGCTGTTGAGGAAGCAGAAGATTCTAATGTGGTCAGCCAACCAAGTGCTGGATGATGCTGAGCAAAAACAACTCACAACCCCGGACGTCAGGGAGTGGATTTTCGAGCTCATAGAAACCATTTATGAGGCTGAAGATGTGCTGGACGAGATCAACTATCGATCTTTAGAGAACGAGCAGAAGAAAGCTAAACCCAGAAGCAGATCAATAAGTAAGAAGTTCCAATATTTTCTTACTTGTTTTGATACGCTTGATAAAGCAATAGAACGTATGATAAAGAAGATCCTTGATAGGCTAAAGTTTTATTGTTAAACAAAAATATGTCATTGGCTTAAAACATGGTGTCACAAGTATATTTTCACAAGGATTTCCTGCTCCTTTGGCAGATGAATCTTGTGTTTTCGGAAGGGATGATGATAAAGAGAAAATCATTGATCTATTGAATGCTAGTAATGACAAGATATCAATGATTCCCATAGTGGGCATGGCTGGCATTGGAAAAACCAGCCTTGCTGAGCTAGCCTATGAAGACAACAGAGTGAAGAGTCGGTTCCAGGTAAGATCATGGGTTACTGTATCAGATAAATCTGATATTTCTGTATTAATAAAAAAAATCCTTGGCGAGAGTTGCCCAGAAAAATATGGAACTGATGAGGGCCTCTATCAACTTCAGTGTAAATTAAAGGAGGCATTGAGCAAGAAGAAGTTTCTCTTTGTTCTAGATGATGTTTGGAATGAGAGCTATGAACATTGGGAGGTCTTGCTGAGTTCTTTCCAGCCTGGAGCACATGGAAGCAAGATCATTATGACGAAACATAGTGATGTTGTTGCAAACAGAATGGGGAACGTGCCGACACATCACTTGGAGACAATATGTGACGATGATTCTGGGAAGTTATTTGTGGAGCATGTGTATAAAAATTCGAGTTTGGATGCATCTGAGGAGTTAGAAATAATTGCTAGAAATGTCGTTAAGAAGTGCAAGGGTGTCCTTTTAGCGGTTGAATCTCTTGCTGGCCTCTTAAGCTCGGTGATGGATCGAGAAGAATGGAAGAAGATACCAAACAATGACATATGGGAGTTGCACTTGCACGGAAATCAGAGAAACAACATTTTGCCTTCTCTATAGTTGAGCTATCATTATTTACCTTTGCATTTAAAAATATGCTTTGCTTACGGTTCTATATTTCCAAAGGATTATGCTATGAATGAGCTTGAAAAAGAAAGAATAATACTGTTATGGATGGCAAAAGGTCTTCTGCAACCTCAAAATAGAGGAGAAAACACTGAGGATGTAGGGAACGAGTACTTCCAAGATCTGATATCCAGGTCATTATTCCATTCATTACGCAAGCATAAGTTGACTGTCCTAATGCATAACCTCACACATGATTTAGCAATGTTTGTCTCGGGTGAATTTTCTTTTAATTTGGATGATAGTGACAGAACTAAATTTTCTAGCAAGACTCGCCATTTTTCATATTCTAAATTTGATGACTTTGAGAAGTTTGAAGATTTATCTGCAGCTAAGAATCTTCACACTCGATTGCTATTACCATTGTCCGATAGGATATGCTCTGAGTCCGGTGTTGCTAAACCTTCAACCAAAACTATTTCTACCGGTAAAAGGGTGCTTAAGAGCTCTTTCTCTATATAAATCTTATTTCACAGTATTGCCTGATTCAATTGGCAATTTAAAACATTTGAGGTATTTGGATTTATAATTTAATGATATTAAAGAGATACCTAACACGCTTTGAGCTCTATACAATTTGCAGACACTACGATTGCAAATGTGTTTATTCCTAACCCAATTTCCAACTCACAAGGGAAACCTAATCAATTTGCTTCTGCTTTTATGAGTTCAAATTGTCGCATATGTTGCAATTTGATTCTAACATTACAAACACTAGGTAACTTTGTTTTGGGAAAAAATGACGGTTGTCGCTTCAAAGAGTTGAGAGGGTTGCATTATCTATCTGGAACGCTTAAAATAATAGAGCAAAATGTTGATGTGGTTGGAGATGTTTGAGAGGCTAATTTAAAGGGTAAGGAGTACCTTAATAAGCTAGTCTACTATTGGAACTTTTTTGATGATCGCACTAGCGATTCAAGAAAAGAATAACAAGTACGTGATGCTCTTCAACCTCATACAAATGTGAAAGAGCTTGTTATAAATGGTTATAGTGGTCAGTCATTCTCCAATTAGATAGGTCATTGTTCGTATACTGACATGGTTACCATGCAGGTTGTTTGTTGTAACAACTACTGTTTGTTGCCACCGCTTGGTCGGCTACTTTTTCTCCAAAGTCTTAGAATTTATGCTTCCTGTGGGTGAAAAGAGTAGGTGCTGAATTTTACTCTGATGCTTCTTCTGCTATTAGGCCGTTTAGATCTTTAAAATTTTTAGAATTTGATCACGACGACTTAAAATTTTTAGATCTTTGATATGGTTCGAGCACCTTGGCATTATTCGCTGTCCCAAGCTAAATGTATCCTTACCGGACTATTTTCCTTCCCTGAAGACACTTACAATAGAGTACAATCATCAAACCGATGTTGTTCCAGGAGTTCAACATACGGAAACGACATTTCCTTCTCTCGAGCTACTAAAGATAAGTGGTTGTCCTAAACTGGAGAAATTTATTTTGTGTAACTTCCTACCAAACTTAAGAACACTTCACATTTCTGGTCGTGGTTATGCTCTCACACATGATCCAGAAATCAAAGCTCTTCCACGTTTAGTAATCGATGGTTGTGAAGATGTAATGACATTTCTAAAGACATTGCTTCCAACTACTCTTACTTCTTTCTTGTTATTGGCCTTCAGAATCTTAAAGCTCTTAATGGGGTAGGCTTTAATCACCTTTCTTCTCTCGAAGAGTTGAGAATTGAAAACTGCGAAGAGCTCCTGTGTTTTATACGAGAGAGGCTGCCCACGTCTCTTACTTCTGTCCCATTAAGAGAACTTACAAGGCTTCTAGACCTTGGAAGGGGCCTTCAACACCTCATCTCCCTTAAAGATTTGCGCATTACTGGCTGTCAAAACCTCCAGTGCTTGTTGGAAAATGGGATGCCAACATCTCTTCGTACTCTGTATGTCATGGCTTTCAAGCCTTATTTGACAAGAACTTCTTTCAACAACTTGCTCCCTTGAAGAGTTGGAAACTAGTCACTGCCTTTATCTCCAGTACAACTCATTAGAAGAGAATAGGAATAGCCTTTGATACCTCGTCTGGCTTAAAAAGGTGGTCATTACGTATTCTGAAAACGTCCAGAGCTTGCTAGAAGAGGGATTGCCCCGTCTCTGATTTCTCTCAACATCTGTTAATTTCCAAAGCCTAGAGACCTGAATGGCATGGGCTCATTAGTGCCTACAAAAATCTCCAATGCTTGCCTGAAGAGGGGCTGTCATTATCTCTTTCTTCTTTGTATATCTTTGCTTGCCCTTTGTTGGAGCCGCAGTGTCGAATGGGGACGGGTGCAGCTTGGCAAAAGATTTCCCACATTCCTTGCGTGAAGATCGAGTCGTATCCTTCATACAAGGGACTACAATAGCCATGACCGAGTGTTATCATCTCTCAGCTTTCCAAATTTTCAAGTATTTTTGTTCTTAATTTTAATTATACAAAACTATATTATTCACTCCAAATTTAATTAAGATATATATATTTCCTCTTTTCAATGTATAAGAAATGAAAACTATACTTGCTAACATGTCAAACCTGTAAATATTGAATTTTTGAGATGTCGGCACATAAATTATACTCTTCATTCATGTTAAAACAGTATGTTTTTGCCTACTTTCCATACTACAGGGAAAAAAGAGGACATGATGGTTTTTAGTACATAGAAAATGAGAGATACACACTTGTTTAGTTCTTTCAAAGCCATGAACCATTAAACGGCTTAGGATTCCAACACCTCATCTCCGTCAAAGCGTGGCATTATTCGTTATCGTAAAAGCCTACAATTTTGTCATGTTCATCTCTCTCTTCTTCGCACATCTTCGAATGTTCTATGTTGGCACCAAGGTGCTAGAGAGAATTATGGTTCCTTTGGTGCATAGGTTCGAATTACAACACCTACCTACTATAAGTTTATTACTCTAAACTATTTATAATTATAATATAAAACACATAATGTTAATATAAAAATAAGAGAAAATTTAAACTTTTGAAATTCTTTTATAACTAGAGTATAATTTTACTTTACAAACTTAAATTGGTTGATGTTATATCTATAATATAATACATATCCCAAAATGAAATAAACCATATCGTAATTATAGCCTCTAAAGGCATATGAAAGGAAATAGTAATAAAAAGTCCCAAAATATGTCAACTTTGTCCACGTACACAAATCCATAGGTTCAGAGGAGAACACCAACCAACTATTTAGCGTCCTATTACTGATGCTAAAAATTATTCTCTTTTGCATCACCATAACTAAGTGAACTTATACCCAGTAAGTAGAATTAATGTATAACATGAATAATTATGCCATGCATGATCCCATAAAAGCCATATGTTTTCTTTTCTTGGAAACTTACATTATACCTGTTTTACATAAAACATAACAGGCGCATGATTTTTCTTTAGGGTTTTTAATAATGGGTCTGTACTTGTTTTGCATAAAACATAACGTACGCATGATTTTTCTTTAGGGTTTCTAATAATGGGTAGGTTTTCTTTCGTCAATTCCTTTAGACCATTAATGTCATCGTGTGGTATCCTACACCATAGGTCCCATCGAAAGAGTCCCCTTCAAGATAATAATAAGATCCATAAGTCTCCATTGAGACAAAATATTAAAACTGTAAGCCTCTATCGAGACAATACAGTGGAGCAGCCTCTATCGAGACCAACTCAATTAAATATATCATCATATTACAAATAGCCCATAAGACCTTGTAAAATTTTATCTCATATGTTTCAACTTTTAAATTAACATTTTCGATACAAAGTCTGTAATATATAATGCATGCTTGCATAATACTCAAAATCAAAACATGCTTATGTTACTTTTGCTCCATAAAATCATAACCATACATATAAACATGTACAACATTTATGGTGATGCAGGTGAAATTCTATTTACCTCGTATTATGGAGTAATGTAAATTATTATTAGGGTTTTGCCCTTTAGATCCGGTGTCCAATCCTTTTGAAAATAGGTGTTTATATCTCGTTATAATCCATTAAACATATACTTTTCACTTAAGTGTTAAGAAGCTCATTTTAAGTTTGAAATCAAACTTAAACAAAAGAAAGACTAAGTCCTCACAAACACATCATTTATAGCCTTATAGTTTCCTCAATAAATCCACAATACTACAACCATATTAAATAGAAAGAAAAATGGTGAAAACTAGAACTAAAAGTTCTACTTTTAATCCTTTTAACACTTCCTTATACTTCCAAATAAAAGTAAAGAACCTAGCTTATAAAAATATTTCTAAAGATAACAATTTTAGTAAAAATCATAAATTCATGTAATATAGAGGATAAAAATCAAACTTAATCCCAAAAGTCCCTTAAAGTATCAAAAATAAGAAGATTAATAACATGGCAAAACTAGTTAGTTTTAAGGGTAAAAGTGGACTTGTTGGTTTCTAAATGTTTCAAAACTTTTTCTAAAAATTTGAGCAGCATTTTCCCTCAAATTTAACACTCTTCAAAGCTTAAAATTCATCTAAACAACTTGCAAAGAAACAAAAGTTTAGGGTATTCATAAGCCCATAAGTCAACTCCAAACTCGCTAAAATTCACATTATTAGATCATTTTCCTATGATTCCTAACCTTGAATAGCATTAAAATTATACTTGTATTAGGTACCAAATTATGTTTATAAAACCAAAGAAAGAAAATTAAAAATGGTTAAAAAATTCTCACCTAGGTGAAATAACATGTACTCTTCACCTTCAATTCCACTTTTCCTACTTCAAAAGAATGAAACCAAGAATTACAGTCTTTCTAAGCACTTAAAATAAACCCTAGAATTGTCCAAAAGAATCAGATTGTTGGTTTATCTCCTGCCTTGAAAGACTGAAATTCAAAACTACAAAATTAATCTTACCTTGACTGTTTTCGATTTCTCTCTCTTGTCACCACCCAATTCTTGATTAAGACACTTTGAGAAATTTTCAACCCTAGCTAGAAATAGGGTATCTCTCTCTCCATAGAAGGAAGTGAGCTGAAATGAGCACACCTATTTGCTTAATTCCTTTTAAAGTAACACACACACCCTTCAAATTACTTAACATCTGAGTACTCGCTTATTAGTTTGATTAGTGTGCCTCTTTTGTAGCTTACACATCATCCATTTAGCATCTAAAACACTCATACACAATGCTAATTAAAAGCTAAACCATAGCCACTCATTTAACTTATTACTTTAGTTTTACTCACTCATACCAAAATTTTAGTATACCAAAAATACTAGTTTCTAAATTTTAATAGTTTTTCACCAAAACTTTACCAAACTATCTAAATCTCTTTCAAAAACACTCAAAATTTGGATAACATGATTTATTACTCAATTTTCAACTTATTGAAACCCTAATTGAGTCTGTAAACTTGAATCCAGAAAATGTCACTTATTTAGGGTTTTAAGGTAAACCTACCGCTAAAACACATCATCCTCTTATAAGAGAGTTTGTATCATTCTTAATAACATTTTTCGAGATTCGTCACCTTATATAAAGTCTCATTTAATCATTATTCCGAACACATATATAACTTCACTTCACATAAAATAGAATTTTCAACATAAATAGCCTTAAAACCATCATTGAGCTCTATTTCAACTCATCCATTAGAATTGTATATCAAACACCATTGGAATTCACTTTTCTGTTTTTTTTAACTGAGTCCATCTTTAAGAAATCCCAAGTCATTTAGCTATACATTCAAATGAATTTGTACAAAACGTACATTTAAAAATAATATATACTATTAATATAATCAAACATATTTCAAATGATTATGAAAACAATATATAATGCAATTAATGTCATTATATCGTGCAATGCATTGACCAACAAGGATGTGAGAATACCGGGCATCACATAAATGATGTGGTTTGAACTGTAGGTTTTAAATTGTATAGTTTAAACAGTGGTTTTAAATTGGCATTTGGAACGTAAAGGTTTAAAATGAGAATAAAATATCACATCAAGTTTAAAATGAGAATTAGTATTTGGAAAGCTATGGTTTATGAAAGAAAAAAGAGAATGAGAATGTTTTTACTGTAGACCATATGAACTTGAGGGAGGTAAAGTTTAAATTTTAGGGGTTTAGGCTGTTTTAAAACCACCTCTACGGTTTAAACTGACCTAGTTATTACTCTACCAAATCTAGTTTGAACCATCTTTATGGTATGTACTGCTTTAAACGGTTTTAAACCTACGAACTAAACGACCTATTAGTGATTGTGTATATTAATAGAATTAGCATGAAGATTTTTGTGTATCTACTTCTTTGCCAAACTTTGGGTATTTTTCAATCTTCTTAATTTTAAAAGACATATTTTGTCTTCATTTTAATTCAAAATTAGCAGTGGATCTTAAAAAAAAGCACAAATCCTTGTTAGCTCTTAGTGTTTTTTTTTTTTTCCTTTTTTCTTAATATTTTAGTTATGAATTAATTTTACATTAATTATGTGCCATCTTTTCTGTCCAGACAAAACATCTGATAACTAAAAAGTGCCACTTTTATTCTCTCTCTTTTTTTTTTTTTTTTTCTAGTCTTTATGTTGATTTTGCTTCATTTGTTGACGCAGCAAAACTGGAAGATAAGAATTTTACCGGATTAATTTAGACGGAAGATTCAAAAACCCACCTATAAAGGCCTTTAAAAAAAAAAAAACTTCTAACTAAAAGAGAAAACACTCAAATTTGTATTCAATATCAATAGTATAGTCTTCATTACAAATAGTTAATGAGGGTATTTACAGTACTTTAGCAAAACAATAACAAGCATCACTACAATAAACGACTACGTAGGCAAATAACGATAAACTAACAACAAAATAAAGCTAAAATGTAAGAAACGACAATTTTAGTTATAATCTCCCTACATTATTTGTGTGAACGTTTTAATTAGCATGAAATTGAATAATAAGGTTCTACTTGAGCTGACAAAAACCATGGGGTCAAATTTTTTTAACCCTTTGCCAGAAGCAAAGCATCGTCCAAGAGCTTGTAGTTCTAGTTAATTTTACTTTCTTGCCCTCAACATACATATATAAAGTGATTTACAATTTTCTTCTTATAATAAAAGAGCCCAATTTTGTTCTATTTTGCAAGAATGTATAGATGTGCTCACAATATCTCAATAGGGTGCTTGGGAAAATTAATTCTAACAAACATTTTTTATTGATTAAGTGTACAGCTTTTATATACTACCATAATAATAATAAAAAAAAAGTATAAAACTTTCACATGTTATAATTTTTAATTTAAAAAAATTAAATTCTAAACATGTTTCTCAAACATTCCGGTATTGATATGGTTTTTACTTGAGCAAAAAAGAAAAAAGCATCAGTACGATAATTTTTATTTGTACTTTTTTTTGAGAAGGTGAACCCTTTTGCTATAACAATACATGGAGCACTTCTAAAAAAAACAAAAAAACAAAAGACAAAACAAACAAAAAAAAAAAAAACACTACATATAGAACACGGCAACTGATCTATGGCCTGTGAGTTTCATAATAGAAGCTAGTTAATAGTTAATAATATATCTTACAAAATAGCCTATATACAAGTTGTACACCTTGATGGTCAGTAAAACGATTTGCATCCAAATATTTATATGCACATACTAATTATAAAAAAAATAAAAAAAATTATTATAGTCATGCTATTTATGTTCCATGTTGAATCAAATAACCTTCTAGAGTCTCGATTTCACTTTGATTCTCTTCATACTGCAATAACTTTAATTATTTCAATGTTATTAGCACAACTTTTCTTTTAATGGTCATTGCTTAAAACAATAATATCCCCTTAAAATTATTCACTCACAAATCTTCCTTTCAAAAAATAAATATGTGTGCGTATATACACATTAAAATTCGATATTTTTTTTTTCAAGT
This sequence comes from Artocarpus hirsutus, assembly GCA_946598075.1. Lineage (NCBI taxonomy): Eukaryota > Viridiplantae > Streptophyta > Magnoliopsida > Rosales > Moraceae > Artocarpus > Artocarpus hirsutus. Next base: position 43,571 of record CAMOHE010009802.1, read on the forward strand.
TTATATTCATCAAAATGACGAACAAAAATCAGTAGAAGAGTTTCGTGAGTTAGTTTAAAAAATTAAGGAAATAAGGAAAGATTGAGAATAAATATATAGAAAAATCATGTGTAGTTAAACTATATTATTGCTATATCTTTATAGAGTGCTAGAATGCTTTGCTCAATGCAAAAACGTAGAACATTTGAGGGGCATTATTCCACGGCCTTCATCTAATATCCTGCAAATAAGAAGCCATATAGGCATATATACAGATTTTAGAGGGGCAGATTTAAATTCTATATCTTATAAGGTTTGAAATTACTGACAAATTGTGCTTGCAATTACGTAAGAGGCCATACTTTTAATAACAAAAAACAAATAAATATAATGCTTGGTCATTTCCTGTGAAGCCCAAAATGGGTAGTCAAAAGCAACTAAAAAAATGGATGAGAGAAGCAAATCCGAAAAATTATAATTCCTAAGAAATTTAATAAAATATGGAGAAAACTACAATGAGACCTTTTCCTTTTTTATCAGTGATAAGATCTGTTTTTAAAGCCTTGGATGACAAGTCAATCGTTTAAAATCACAAGTAAAAATAAATACGAACACATTTGATCACAACCTTCTTTCAAAAAAATAATAATTGCAAGAAGTGAAAAAAATACACACGAAAAGACTTAAAAGAAAAAGGGCACGCCTCCAACGAGGGTCGTGGAGAGGTAGTGAGGGTCGAAGGGGAGGTCTCACAAGTCAGCTTGCCCTCACACGAGCGCTGTTGCTTGGTTCGCCTGGCTACCATTTGGCCCGCCAATGCTAACAACCACCAACACTTGATCATTGCCTTGCATCAACTTGGGTGAGCTCAGCACCCCCTTCGTGGCCCAGGGCACCAAGGCATGGGCTTTGATGTGCCATGGCTAAGTCATGATGAGTCACGGGGTTAACATCAGTCCTATAAGAGGTAGGTAACTGAGGGTATCCAAAGTCTTAGGTTAAAATGTAATCCCTATTACTCACATTTTTAGCTGAGCACTTGAGAAAAAGATTTTTTCTTCTCTTTGAGAATACAAGAAAAGTTACACTAACAAAATTGAAATAATTAAATTTATGGCATACAAAGTGAAATCGAGCTCTAGAAGGTTATTTGATCCAACATGGAACATAAATGGCATAAATATAATGTTCTTTTATTTTTTCCCTGCTAAATAGATGCATATAAATCCTTGGGCTCGGAAGGTTTCTGAATCAGCAATCTCCGAGGCGGTGTGGCAGCAAAGATCGATGTATATAATGTAGTCCCAAGGCTTGAGCTCCCAGTCCCACGATCTTCTGCTTCACGTAAGGTTTTGTGCAGTTTTCTTTGAGAGTGCCGGCGCCAAGCCGCTTGTATGAAACAAGCCGCCCATCTCCTCCATTGTTGGGAGTAAAACCTGATCAACAGTGTCCAATTAATAATAATAATTATTATTTTTACTTCACATGATATGATTTTCATCTAATCATTGAAAATCTTACTTCTATTACTTTTTCTTCTATTGAGCTTACATTGTTACAGGACATAACATGATCAGATAAAAGAAAAAAAATTAAATGTTTGAATTTGAATAGCTCAATGGTGTTATAATGCCCTTGGGAGGAAGCCAAAGAAGAAGTTTCAAGTCTTGCCTGAAAGTGTGTCTGAGCTGCTTGCTGTGAAAGCGACGCATCTGAGAGGCTACAAATTTCAAATCATCAGGCATGACAGCAAACGTTTCAACCTCAGTTAAAGCTTTTACTGTTCTGGTTGAGAGGGGAAGATTAGAGGTCGAGTTCTGGTCCAACGCCCATACCAGAAGCTCTTCACCACAAAAGTCACCAGCCTTAAGACGCGACGAGTTGAAAAAACCACTTCTTCCCCCATCATCAGTCGTAGACAGCAAAGCTCCCCTCATTATAAAAAGCATCTCATCGACTGGATCACCCTCCCGAATAATGTAGCTTCGCTCCGTGTAGAGTATTGGCTTTAGACGCTCACATAAGGTGTCCAATAGCCATGTATCCATTATCTCAAACAATGGCACCTGAAGTTCAAATCCAAAACATTAAAGGTTAAAAGCGAAATTCACATTAATTGGTCAACTCTCCTTAAACTGTTGTAGATTTCCGATATTACTCTTACCTAAAACTTGTTAAAAAGTACTAAATAAAAGACTTTATTCAAGCGTGCTCTCTCTCTCTCTCTCTCTCTCCCTCCCTCCCGCCCCTCATTTAAGCGGCACTGCCTCCCTTTCCCTCTAGGGCCGGAGCCCGTTCTTGGGGTGTTTTCTACCACGCCAATAGCATATTGACATGGTCACCCTCAATGATCAATATCGATCATTGGCCATCATAACAAGCAGAATAAGTATGATTAGAGATAGAACGACCGACAAGGCCGAAGCCAAAGAACATCTAAGAGCTTGGGCAGGAAAGCAGATCTACATCTTGACGGGCAAAATCACATATCAACACGTAGATTAAATTGATTAAGATCGAACCATTCTGAGAAGTACACGTATCTGTATGTTAGGAAAACCACTAATAACAAAACACGTGTCTCACTGCTTAGCCAACAAGAAGAAACACATGAATGCACACGGATCCAAAAAAAGACTGGAAAAGGAATAACAAATATTCCCATTGAGCCCTTACTCAAAAGGGAAAATCAAAAGAAAACTTAAGCCTAAAAAGGATTATAATGTCTCCAAATCTATTGGGACAAGTCAAGTATGATTAGGACATAAAACCTAAGAAAAGCGATTCTTCTCTCAATTCTGCAATTTTCTATTTGTTTTCATTACTTTATTTTATTTGTTTAGTATTTTTAGTAGTTTCTTTTATTCGTTTATTTATTCGTATCGTCTAAATAATGTAGAGCCAATCAATGTTGTTAGTTGATGTAAATTAAACACAATCCTTGTGGGATCGACATCTATACTCATGTATACTTTATTGCTTGTACGACCTGTCTACTTGCAGATTTGCAACAGCACTGCCTTTGGTTGTTTGCCAGACTTCTTGCCTTTGGGAGGGGGGCGAACATTGGGTTGTGGCTAGGTGTGGAGGTTTTCTCAGGCAAAGGGATGGAAACTTGTTGCTGAGGTCTGGTGGGAAAATGGCTGGCAGATCTCTATGCCACCAAAATCTGGTCGAGGGCAATGAGGCTGACGAAGGCAGAGCCCAAGGCTACTGAGATTTGGCTAGGTTGTTGGTGTGGGCTTGAGAGTCAAGGGGGAGGGCTTTCGAGGTAAGGAGAGGAACCTGCCGGCGTGGAAGGATCGGATGGCTAGGATAGTCTTGGATTAGGCTAGAGTTGACGCTGGCAACAAAGGAGAATGGTGAACCAGCAAAGGCCGACCTTTGTGCTACGGATTTGAGGCTGTTGGTCCCCGGTTCGGGTAAAGGCGGGTGGTGTCTTTGGAAGTCTGACCGTGTCAAGGGTTGCCAGAAAAGAATTAGAAGGTGGAGGCAACATTTTCTCTTTTGCTGGGTGGTTGCCACCTTTTTTTTTGTTTTTTGTCTAGGTGTTGCTTTTGTTTACTTAGAGTAAGTGCATTGTTTGGGTGCATTGGCACTTTTGATGTAATAAAGGAAGTAGTTTCCTATTTTTGGCTTTAGTTTGTCTGTCACAACCACTTGTTATTAGTAGAAGGTGTATAAATGTCTGACTTGACCTTAGTCTAGACTGTGTCATTTGCGTCTCCAATATTAAAGATTTCACTTTAGTCAACTGGCTTAATCTATCGATTGTTGTGGTACATTCTAGCGAGCCTAGTTGAGAATTATTCTATATGCCGAGCAGGTGTTTTCCTCTTTGATTTTGATATTTGAAATTTATCCATGTACTTCAATCGTCTTGATTGATGATTCAATTAGTGGTTAGGGTTAATTCTCTTAAGATGAATCATATTCGACTAAGGTTGTAATTTACTAAGTTTGTAATTTTATTAACGAAGTTTCCAGTTAAAAAAATAAAAAAAGTTAAAAAAGTTAAAAAAGTCCATAAATAAACTTCACTAATTCAATTGATGGTGATTCAGCAATTTTGATTCTTTTGACCAATCAAAGGTTATAGGGTATTTGAGCCACAAAACCATTTATATATACAAAAGCAAAAGTAGGGATTTCAGAGTTCCAATGAAGGACGATAATAATGCTTCAGTTGGATGCAACAATCGACAAGATTTCGAATGCATATAAGCAAAGGGTTGGAGTTCTAATATCTGTTTGGGTCAGAAGTGATCTCCGCCAATAAGTGTCTCTCATGTGTTGGTTGCCTAAGAAAAGGTATATATATATATATGCAGACACTCTTGGTCTCTGCTTTTTGCGCTTTTTCCCTAAGTCAAATAGTGTCAAATAAAGTTGCTACTTTCATTTTGTCGCTTACTTTTAAATAAGATAAAACATAGAAAATGTCAATGTAAAATATGTAAAATTCCCAAACTAAAAATAGAAGGAACTTTAGTGTCAATTACTTGAAAATAGAAATCAACATGAGCAAAAAGGAATTAAAACAGGGAAAAACAATGATTTAACATGGTTCAGCAATAGGTTTATATCCACGGACCAAGAACACTTTCGTTATGATTTTGCAATGAAACTTCCACAGACATATAATGACTTGAGGGACTAGTTTTCGTCAGTCAAGCTACCTAAAATCAAAGTAATCAATTTAACTACATCTAATATCCAGCAAATACGTTGACAATTGCAGCACAATCCATACCAAATATTTGACAATATTTAAAACATAATGTCTAAGCGGGCATAATTTTCCAACAAAATTATTAACCTTTTTTTTTTAAAAAAAATAACAAAATAATTATTAGGAGCTCAAAAGGGCAGAACAATTTAATGTAGTTGCTAAGAAAAAAGCACTTACTCTCTTGAGAAGAGCCAAACAAAGATGGCGGTTTATGTCCCTTCTAAGGTCCCTTGGAAGGTTTCTAAGTAGATTTTCCTCTTCAACACCTCTAGTTTCTTGCCACTTATATTGTTCATATCTCCTAACCCGTTGCTTCAAATCCTCCGGGAGCATCCGGTGGGCCATCCACTGTTCATATCTCCTAATCTGGTCTCTCTTCGCTCTCATTTCTTCAAATCTCACAGAGATGGATTCCAAATATTTCTATCATCACAAAAGAAATAAAGGTTGCTGCATTTTTAAATAGCTCATGTAAATATAAGACAAAGGAAAATATTGTTAGATGCAATGTATAAATTGGTTTTACCTGCATATTGCCAATGAGTAAAGAAAACAGAATCAAACCAGAGATAGATATGAAGACTTCAAACACTATCTCTCCCACAAAACTGCCTGGCTTCAAATTTTGCCCCAGAGAACTGGTGAAGAATTAAATAATTAAAGACCAAATAATAAGAAAATAAGATATTACAAGATACTAAATAAACGACATCTTTACAAACCTAAGATTGCTTAATCCCCACCAGAAGCAATAGAAAAATTTGAAAGGGAAATCCAAGCTTTGAACGACACCAGATGTGAGAGCATCAGAAGATATTCCAAACTTAAATGTGGTAGAGTTCATAGTTTCACCAGGATCAACAAAAGGGCAAGCCTTGTTTAGCAAATTTACAAGGTCTAAGTTGGAGATCACTGGGTTATTCGCGCGGTTAATATTACAATACAAGTATTTACCACTCAAATTCTGTCTGTTAAATTCATGACCCCAACACTTTTCCACCTGCTCTATCGAAAACAAGTACCAAACGGCTCCAATGACCTGAGATATATGTTTGGTTTGCACAGAAAATTGGAGATGAGAAAGTTAATCTATCTTGGCAAAGTGACAAGGGATATAAAGCATACAACTTACATGACTAGCTAGCATGTAGAGGAAAAGATTGAATGCAGCTCCAGCCCAAGCTGTCTCAGTTAGTATCCCAGAAGTATTCGCCACTTGTTTGAAAAGCGGAAAGATTCGTGCAAACCTCGGTACATATTGAACTAGAATTACAATTCTTAGTGTGTCCTTTGTGATCATTGGATGATGACGCTTAATAAAAGGGATTACCTGAATATTTTTAAGGCCTTAAATTAAGCAGAAACAAGAAAGCAAAACATGTACATATATACATGAGCAATTATATTCAACCTATGACTCGTAAATTATAACCCACTACTAACAAGACAAAAAGACACAATCTCAAAAGACGCTACATATGATGCTAAAGTCTAACAGTTTTGTGAGCAACAGGTTTTAACCTGTTAGGATAAAAATTTATTTCTACATACGTACACACATTGTATACCTGTGGGAGTGGAAGGACTGAGAGGACATCAAGCATGAAGTAGGATGACATGTATCGTTTCGCTATAATCCCAGGATCAGTAACCAACTCAGCGGTTCCAAAAACGCGAGAACACGGAGCGAAAAACCCAGTTCGGAACTCGAAGATGATCTTAAGTAAGTAAAAGATATCTATGAAAGTGCGAAGCGCACTGACAATGATCTCTAAAGATCTATGGACGCCAATGCACTTCTTCTTGTCATCTACTATAAGAATGTAGAAAAATAAAGGGTCTATAGACACAGATACTACACAAGAGAGCACAAATATTTGGTTGCACTTTCCCAAAAAAGCCCCTTGAGGATCAAGAATTTTCATCCTAGGATCTGGCATCTTTTTCTAAATTTCCAATCTTCAGATCTGGATAAAATGAAGAAGAAGAAACCAGAGTATTGTTTGTAAAAAAAAAAAAAAAAGTTAGAAAACAACATAGAAAATATTTCCAAAAAAGAAAGGAAAAATAAACAAATAAATAAACAAGAAAATATAAGAAAAAAAACTCATCATCTCTAAATATTTTCTAGGTTGACTTACTGCTTGGTGTCTGGGAAAAACGAGTCGAGACGTGGAAAGGGAAGAGTTATTAACACTCATGCTCCTTTGTTATGCCAAATAATAGAAAACCCGTCTCAACGTCGGCAAGAAAATAATTGTTTTTGGGTCTAGTGTCTATTTTCTGAGCCTTTTTCCCAGAAAACAAACAGAGAGCCGCCACAAGCAGCGGACTCGAAGGGAAGAAAAAAGTAATCGCGACAGCAATGCAATGCAAGTTGTAAAATCCCTTTTTAAAAATCCCCCTTGTAGAGAACGTGTCGAGAAGTTCAAAGAAGGTTCGCCGAGGGAGAGGTCAGAGGTCAGAGGTCAGAGGTCAGTAATGGCAGTTTGACGGGAGCATTTCAAACTTCAACGAGAGAGAGACGTTTCCAGTCAACGCTAACTGTGTACTTTTCTTTTTTAAATATTTTCCAATTTTCAATACAACACACTTAAACAAGGAATATTATCATTTCGGCATTTGTGTTTTTTTTTTTTTTTAAAAGGTCACGTTGCTATTCTATTATTTGATAAATTTTAAAACAGTACGTTGTAGATTTTAAAAATATCTGTTTGGTACATGAGTTTGTGTTTTTGATGTAAAAATTTGTTAATGAATCCAATCAATTTTGTAGAACTGTAATAAAAATCAAAACAAAAAAAATTAAATGAAACCCATAAACAAAAAAAAACATATATATATATATATATGGACTTATTTATTTTTTTGGAATTATTTGTATTTATTTTCTTTTATAGTTTTCACATAATAATTTAAGGTTCATTAATAAAAAGATAAGTTAAAAATTTCATATCACAAAATTTAGGCTTAGATACTAAAATGATATTTTCAAAAACTACAGGGTATCATTTTGATATTTTTCAAACAACATAATATTAATTTAATGTTTTCTTAAAATACAAGGTATCAAAATGATAAAAAAAAACCTTTAAATAAATTTCATTTTATTTTATTTTAGTTTTTTTTAGGGAAGTTTATGCTCTGTTTAGATGTTAGGTTGGAACCAATTAATTCTAACCAGCTATAGTGTAAAGCTTTCAGTGACTATAGTAAAAAACAAAAGTAAATATTGTATAAAGCTCTCACATGTTATTATTTCCAAATCAAAATATTTAGTTTTAATGGGTTTGCCAAATAATCTATTATATAACTATCGCATAATATACCAAAAAAAAAAACCATATTCGCCTCTTTTTCCTATTAATTATTAAAATTTTGCTTCTACAAGTCTCATGGCACTTGTTATCTTATGATATTCAAAATGTAACGTTCATTGCTCTTTCCGAACATAGAAATCTAAGTTTTTTTGGCAAAAAACACACAAACAAACCACATTTCTTCTGTTTCCCAAAACAAGGTACAAAAGCCAAACCAGTGCAAATAGAATCCTAAAGAGAAAAACACCAATAAAACAAAAAATAAAATTAGAAAAAAAAATCTGAGTTCAACGGCATGAATGCGCACGAATATGAAATTATAAGTGAGTGAATATGCAAATGGTTAACAACACATGTGCCTTTTTTTATTTATAGAACTAAAATATGTCTGTAGTTCATGAATATTCTTTATATGTCCCAATGCATATGTATAAAGAAATTAATTACCATAATAATGATATTGTTAGTTTTAATTTATTTTTTTAGAATAACTAAATATACGTTTTTAAGATTTCAAAAGGATTATGATATTATTATATTTAAAAAAAATCTCTTGAATTAGGGTGTTTATTGCTTAAATTTAAATTAGTATCTAAAAACGATTTTAAAATTCTCTAAAAATATGAAAAAAAATTTATGACAAGTTTGATTTATCGACAAATTAAAATTAAGGTGTTGTAATTAAATTAATGATATAGTTTTATTGACAAATTGAAATTATGATGTTATAATTAAATTAATGACACAGTATTATTAAGTCTTTTTATGCGTCTTACTGGTTATGTAATTGATATATCATTAAGTTAATGATATGTAATGACATTTATTTATTAAGACTTCAAGTGAATGATATTTCCTTTTTTTTGTGATATGTTATTAAATTAATGATATAGTATTTATTAAGTTTTTTGTATATCTTATACGTTATATAATTGTTATATCATTAAGTTAATGATACGCAATGATAATGATACTCAATAACATTTATTTCATTTTTAAGACTTCAAATGATAATGATAATACATCAATGTAATATGTTAAAATAAGAAATATGCGTGTATATTTTTTCCCTAATTTAGCTATTCAAAAAATAGGGAAATTTGTTATAAAAATTTAAATACATAATAATATTTAGTTAGAGGGTATTTTAGGATTCTGAATATATGAATTTTTTTTTTTAAAAAAAGACATATAAATTATATTTACATAACAACGACCGATGTTAATTTACTCCATAAAAATAGATAAATTATATAATTTTTAAATTTGTTCGCGGCCCTCATTGTCGGTACCCTTTGCGAATTAGACTCCACTATAAAAATTGAAGCCATTAGCAATAACATTTTTAACGACACTTTTACTGTAGTATGTGAGAACTTTTTACTGTAGCAAATTTGTTTTTTTTTGTTACTGTAGCATGTGAGAACTTTTTACTGTTTATAACTGAGATTGTGGTAGAAACCACTTTACCAAACACCCCAAAAATGTTCATATATAGCAACAACAAAAGCAATGAGAAAGAAGTCGTGACAGTCGGATTAATAAGCAACGCAAAGCAAATCTCGCCGTGCATCTGTTTACAAGGTAACACTCATATTGCACACTCACTTGGCTTCAACCAAAAAAAAAAAAAAAGTATTTCAATTATATTCATAACTCTATCTAAATCCTTTGGTTTTTGTTCAAGTTTTCTTTTTGTAAGTTTACAATGTATGTGAGGGCAAAGCCAGAACTTTTTTCTCAAAGGGGCCACTATATAGAAATTAAAAATAGTAATTTATTGAATGAAAATATATAACTATACATTTCAATGATTCATGGGACATAATTATATTTTTTCTTTCAAAATAAAAACACAACAATAAATTTTAATTATTTCATGGAGCACAACAACATATTTTAATTATTTTGTAGAGGCAGGAGTGTAATTATTATTTAAAATAAAAACGTAACTAAAATTTTAAGTTCCAAAAAACAAAAAAGGTGAAAATCGAAATTTTCAGAAATAAAGAGGACATGCACCTCTACTCACCACTTCCTGCCTCCGCCAATGAATGTATGTTCTCGTACTTTTTTTTTTCCCCTTCTGCAGAGTCATGCCAATCAATATAAACGGGTTGTTCCCATGTTGTATCCATTCAGATGGAGCACTATGAATTGATGAAAGAGATGGCAGTCAATACACAAGCTTTGCAGTGTTTAATGAAATCGTTGAAATCATTGTAATCGTCTAATCATCAAGAATTATTAAAAGCGAAACAAAGAAAATATTCAATGCTGTTAAATCACATTAAAACAAAGAAAACATTCAATGTTTGGAAGTCATCTAAGATGTAGCGGGATCAAGAGTTTAATTTCTTCGTATTTATTACATTTCAAATCTTTTGGCTTTACCGGAGGCCAAGATCTTATGAAGAAGGGGAAGCAGGTTTATCAAATGATTACCACATATTATGTTACAACTAGTACACCTTATTAGTATTTCGTATTTTATTATTTAATAATACAATGTTGATGTAGTTTTTAAATTAAATAATTTAATGTGAAATTTAAACTCAATACAATACCTATTGTAATATCTAGTATATTTAAAAAAAACCGATATATTAGACCGTATTGAATTACTTGACTTAAAAGACCATATTAAAAAAAATGTATACGCATTAAGAAAAATACCAAAGCTATTGGTGAGGACTCGAATCCAATACTGAAACTAGGATCAAGATCTAGGACAAAAAATGAGGTCGGGTCTAAGAGTCGGATCAAGTTTCAAGACCATAACTGTATTTTATTTTTCAAAAAATACATTTTCATCTCTAAGCATCTTAAATATTATTTTTTAGCACCTTAACTTTTAAAAAACTACATTTAAGTCCTCAAACTGCTATAAAATTACATTTGATCCTTCAACTTTAAAATTTTCATTTTGATCCCTAAACTTTTAAAAAATTACATTTTAATCCCTTAATTTTTTAAAATTCTTTTTTTATCCCTCAGTTTTTAGAAAATTATAACTTCTCCTAATTTTTCTTAAAATCTTTACCAAAAATTTCTATTGAATAGCTCTGCCCCCTTCTGATGGAGTTGGAATTGGGAATAAGTCAAGTTAGGTTAGAATACAGGTCTAAATTATCTTACTAAAAAATTCAATACATAATACAATACTATGGTAGAGAAACATGCTATTATGTATAATTAAATAATTAGACTTAACACCTTATTATATTGAAGTTATCCAATATAATACAATCAAGTATGATATAATAGAATAAATTACACTGTTACACCTTTAAACTATTCGCTTTTTTCATAATGCATCTAGAACTTTCAATTTTCACAAAATACTCCTTAATTTTTGAAATCATTAGCAATTGAGGTCCAATAGCCAATGAGCGTTAAAAAGGCATGCATGATTTTGGTCACCAGATTTGCTCATGAGTTTTTTTTTAAGGATAGATCTTTTCATTTAAAAAAAAATTAAAGCTCAACATGTCAAAAATGAGTACTAAATGGAAATTAAAAGTAGCTCTTTGACTTAAGTGTCAATGATTTCAAAGTTATGGGATGTATCTTGTCAAGATTGAAAGTTCAGGGTATATTATACAAAAAATATATAGCTCATAGTGCAACAATATAATTTACTGGATACAATTAAACATGATGTGCCAAATGTGCTCTAAATAGTTAATATTATTCTTTTCCAACTTAACACTTATTCTATGTATGGATTGTAGCATACAAAAGAGGATATTGAAGGCAGGGGTGGCAATAATTGTGTTCGTGCCATGTTCGTATCGGCACGTTTACAGCACGACATATTTAGCTCAAATACAAACATGACACGATTAATAAACGTGCCAGAAATACAAACACGAACACGACACGACTATGGCACGCGTAACACGATACGACACGATTAACGCGATTATTAAATGTGTCGTGATGGGTTGACACGATAATAGCACGCGTATGACATGTTTATGACCCAATTAACTAAAAAAAATTTAAAAAAATTTATAAAAAAAACCAATAAAGAAAATTAACAAAAACACAATATCTAATTAATACTAACCTATTATAAATATTTCAAATATTTTTATTTTTAAGTTTAAATATATTATAAATGGACGGGTCGTGTCATGCTATGTTAACACTTTTACGGCCCGTTTAATTAAACGTGTTAAGGAGTGTTTAGCGTGTTAGCACGAATCCAGCCCGTTTATTTTCGTGTTTTTCGTGCCAACCCATTTATGGCACAATTAATAAACGTGCGGTCCAAACCCGTTTATCTCGTGTCGTTTTCGTATTATGTCATTGTGCCGAGTCTGAATTGTCGGCCCTAAATAAAGGTGATATTCATGACTAAAGTCTTGATGTAGTCGTGTTTTATTCTATCGAGTCGAACCAGAAGCTTGAAGAAATCTTCAAAGAAGGGGATTTGATCGACGTCTCTAGAATCACGATCCGTAAGTGTTTCCAAGGCAGAATCAAGATGCACAACTTACGGGTCCAGTGTGCGACAGCTGAGAATTTTAATACATTATATATCTAATAATTAAGGATTTTGTTAAGCAATTTATGAACAAATTTTATGAGCATAAATTTTATGCTAAAAAATTTGTTAAGAATTTAAGAAGTAACTTTACTATCATGAGGATTATTGTTTAAATCCAATTTTTACAAAAAATTCCGTAAAAGTGAAAATAGGATTTTCAACATCAAAAATCATACCATAGTCTTGAATAAGGAAGGAATTATATGAAAATAAACTAAAAAGATTAATTGTTGCTAGATTGTATTGCAACAAGTTTTAAAGATAGAAATACAATAAAAAAATGCATATTATGAAAATCATGCAGTATGAGAATAATGCAGTGTACAGATTACATTGATAAAGTTATACAGTATAAGAATTATGCTGATAAAGTCAAGTTGTATGAAAATTATACTACATAAAACAATGCAGTATAAAAATTACTGTGTAAAGCCAAGTAGTATAAACATTATACTTTGTAGATGACGTGGAAGCTTGTGGATCATGAAAAACATTATAGAAAAGAATGCTAGCAGTATGAGAAAAATTCCCACAGTATAGGAAAAAATATTGTCAATATAAATTTAGACTGTTAAAAAGCTGATGTGAGACCCATCTTGGTGCCACCTTTAAGGCGGGCAAAAAGTCACCTCACCTCCCTAATTGCTCATGTTCTACTCAAGTAGAGGGGAGAAATGTGTCTCCATCATTCATGCATAATATGGGAGAAAAAAAAAAAAGAAAAAAGAAAGAAAAGAACAAGCCATTTTGGCTCTCCATGAAACCAACCCTTTTCTATGGATTCTCTCAAATATTTTTCAAAACCTCAACTCCTAATCAAGCTTAGGAACAAGTCTTAATCATTGGTGATCAAGTCTAGAACAAGTTCAAGACACTTTGGAAGTAAAAATCCAAATTTTTCCTATGAGTTTTTAAGATTTTTTTTTTTTAGCTTTTGGGGTAGGTGTTGATGAGGATTAGCAATCTCTTGGGCTTTGCAAAGAAGGATCAAAGCAAGAAAAAAAACCGTTTGTAAAAACCTTGGCTTTTACCTCGTAAAATTGTTGTTTTTCATGAAAATTTAAATAGGTTTTGTACTAAGTATATACTATAGCTTGTTGAATGGACTCTATGGTATGATTGGATTATGTTTTATGATGATGATAATGATGATGACGGAAAGTTAGAAATTAGGGTTTTTGGTGTTAAAAAAAGAAAAGAAAAGATTGTTAAACTTTGTTTAAAAACAAAGTGTGACTAGTTTTCAAGAAATGATGGTTTTTATAGCCTTAGAGGCCAATTTCTTTTTCAAGCAAAGCATTAGATCTGTCAAAACAGTAAGCGTGACAATTTTTATGAACAAAGCTTTGTAAAATTTTGAGATGACTAAATTATAACGATTTATAAAAGTTCGGTAAAACTTAAAAATGACAAAAAACTCTACTGTTTAATTAGAATTTTAGAGAATTTAAAGCACAAAGATTGTAGAACTCTTTGAAACAATTAAGCATAGGGGACAGTTTGCGAAAATTCTACACGGATTCTGAGTTATGAATTTTATGAGATTTAATCATAAAAGTTCATTAAAAAAAAGAAAATGTTATGGATTGGTTTTAACTATGCCAAGGAGTTTAAGGAAGTTCTAATCCTTGTGAAAAACTAAAGCTTTTAGCATAAGATGATTAATTTTGGTCTCAGGAGTAAAAATGTTAAGATTTTTATGTTTCAAGCCAAAATTATAAAATTGCATGAAACTGTATTTTTACTGAGAAAATGTTAGTTTTCTATATTACTGTAGACAATGAATAACCATAGATTTTAAGTTTGAAAGGATTAATAGTTTTAATTAAGTAAGAATGAGAGAATAACGTTAAGGGTGAAAATGTCAAGATTTTCGCATTACGGGTCAAAATTGTAAATTTTTTATTATATAGATTTTATTAAAAGGAAAGCTATTATTTTATTTTCCATAATGTTATGAGAAGTAAAGAAATGTAAGTTTTGTTTAAAACGGGTTCCGGAAATTTTTTAAGACTTATCATGGGCAAAATAGTCATTTTCTATAAAAAGGCCAAAAATAGTCCATGAAACTCCCGAATTAGGAAAACTCTCCCTAGCATAAATTTTTCCATAACTCGTAAGTATTGGGGTAGTAAAGTAAAACAAAAATTTTAGTAAAATTACAAGGCTTACGAAAAACCCATTAAGGGTAAAATCATTATTTTTAAAGAAACCGCTTAAACGGAGCCCGAGCACTTCGAATTAGCGAGACGCCCTCAGACAAAAAATGTTTCGTGTTTCATTGAGTAACGAAACCATCTAGTAAGACGTAAAATTTGACTAAGGAATGAAAGAGTTAAGCAATTAAGAGATAAATCAATAAGTTACAAAGAAAGTTATGTTATCGATAAAGTAGGTTGGTATTAAGAAAAGTAAGCTAATAGTTGGGTGTCATTTGAAATAGGACGCAAAAGTCGGCTAATAAAAGGAAAAAAAATGAAATAGGAACACTAGAGCTAAGTCTAGATAAGTTTCAAACCTTACTTATAACATAAAGAAAATGATTTTCAAATGCTATAAATATATAGATGTATATGTATATATATGTTTGAAATATGTTTTCATAATGTTTTAAAAGTTCAAGTTATGATTTGCACTATGATTGCATATGTTATGTTTAATGTTTAAATATGTTAGCATTTGATATGCTCACTAAAGTTTACAAGAGGGTAAATCAAAGATACGATTAAAATGTCATACCAGTCTCCTTGATGTGAGATATACAAGTTATGTTAAAGTTATGACCTCGTTGTTCAATAGTTCTAAGTCTTCCATAAAAAAAGCATTATGCTATGTTAAAGCAACGATTTCATGATCAATGATGTTGGTACGAGCACTAAAGCTCACAAGATAAGGTAAGATAAGAACAATGATAAGAGTTCAAGTAAGTTATGAACGATAACAAAAGTTCATAATTGAATGTTCATAAATGAGCATAAATAGAATCATGTAATTATGACCTTGCTTGTATTTATTTCTATGATATGTTTATAAGATATGTTTTATGAAAGACATTTTAAGAAATGTATTATGAAATATGGTTGTGAAAAACATTTTATGAAAACTGTTTATAAGAAAAGGAATATGAATAAGCATTTATGAGAAAAGTTTGAAAGACAATGTTTTATGAAGAATGTTTTTAATGTTTTGTGAAATTACGTTTGAGCTTACTGAGCAAAAAACTCATTATAAGTTCATTCATGCTGTGGGTAATCCTACAGAAGACTAATATGATTAGTTGAAGAGTTTGGTGTCGCGAAGGAACAGATGCAATGGTTGAGTATGGATACTACTATAGTTTGTTTCCGCTGTTTAAAGAAAAAGTTTTCCACTATATGAAATAGTGTTTTTAAAGTTTAAGAAAGTCAATGTTTAAGAAAATGTTTTATAAGAAATGTTTTACAAAAAACATTTTAAAAGAAATATTTTATGAAATATTACGGAAATATGTTTTAAAGAGTTTAAAGAAAGTAAATGTTCATACGTAAAAAATTTTATAAGATGTCAAGTTTTATACTTATGTTTCAATTTAAGTTGCAACAGATGTTGCAAAAGTTTCAAGTATGTTATTAAGAAAAAAAATTACTCACTATTTTTCTTACTAGCGGGTAAGAATTAAGTTAAGATAATAACATCTAAGAAAGCTAAGTGATGGTCCAAAAAGACAAGGCATCACACGATGGCGCAGGGGTCGAAGAGCCATAGGGCTTTAGGGTCAATTGGGGTTGGGATGAAGCTTGGCAGGGCTTATAACGGGAAGAATCCGCGTTCGACAACAAAATGACGAACGAGGAGCACCATGATTACTGGTGAGCAAGGGTATGGTCATGACGGGAAATAGGTTTCCTACGAAAGGGATGCCAAAGGAGGGAGATGGGTTATATCTGATTTGAGCTTTAGGACTTAAACCTAATTTTTTTTAGCTTTAGATTTGATTTTTCTATGAGGGAATTAGTTTTGATTTCTTTTGTTTTTTAATCTGATTTTAATAATAATATATATTTACTTTTTATTGTTTTTTATGTTTTAATTTAAAACATATTAGGTATTTATACTTAAATGCCCTCACTAAAATAGTCATGTGTCCCTCACATGATATACATTTAACGTCTGTGTGGTTAAATTAGTTTTTTAACAACTAAAATAAAAAAATTAGAGTCAATTCAATCAAAAAGAGTCAGGGACTATTCACGGGACTATCATAATAATTTACCCAAAAAAATTATTTTAAAAACGATGATCTGTTGGACATAGATTGTTGTCATAATAATCTTAACAAATTATTGCCATGATTCACTTGTTGTTTACCAAGATGTTCTCTCCTTCCCAACAAAGCAAGAGGCAGAATAATTGCTTTATAATCTTAACAACTGTTCTATTTCAGGTTATAAAAGAAAAAAAATTAATTTATAAAGCAATAAAAAAAAAAAGTTTTAGTGTACTAGGCAAAGGCTTCTTGTGAAACAAGAAATTCTTTTAACCTTCAGCTAAACACGAGAAAACACAACTGGCCGTTGTAAATGACAGGGAATTTCGAAGTTGCTGTGATTACAAAACCATATGCCTGTCTATTGGAAGGAATCCGATGATCAAGTGGAGGGCTTCTTCCTCTCTCCACCTCACTCCCTTTTCCCTAATATGAACCTTTCGATACCCTTTTGCTCTACTCATGGTAAAATTAGAAAGTGAGGAAGGAGCGCGCGGAGTCGCTTATCTCTTCCCATTTGTCCCAAAAAAAAAAAAAGAGGACAAGTGTTCACATTTCTCCTTAAAAACCAGTATTTTTGCCTAATCAACCGGAAAGTTAGATATCTACAAGTCATGTGCGCAATTTTCAGGCTCGAGTTTACATAACTCAACAAATGCATTATCTACAAAACAATGCGAAAATGATCTCCTAGCTAGTTCAAAATAAATGAGATAAAAGAAAAAATAGAGCACAAATTAGTATTGACTTCTAACTACAAAATGAAAAGCCCATGCAGAAACTGCCACAATGAAAAGGCCCTTCTTTTATTGCACTCATTTTTCCGATGATAATGAAAACAGTGACTCCCAAATCATATATAATTCTTCAAAGGGAACTTAAGATTATAAATATCATAATCCTCAGTACCACAAACTGATCCAAATCGTCGAAAGTTTACCGTTCCTTACCTCTAGCAAAGCAGTCAAACAGCCAAAAGTCCCGAAGTAGAAATACTAAGATGTTCAAATTTTAGCCACACCAGTGTTTCTCACAAGCCTTGTTTGATCCCCCACTCTTAGAACACATAAATACTCTTCTTTTTGGGATTGATGCTGTCGATGGTGAATCGGTCACTCCATATCCTTTTGTTTAAGAAAGGACGGAACGGAAGAAAAGCAATGTAACCACCTATGGCTACCGCATAACCTGATCTCACCTTCTCGATAATAAAGCCTTTGACTTTTGTATTGGTTCGCCAAATCTTGTTGAGTTCCATCCAAGCTTGGGTTTGTCTAAATCGTCGTGGAAGAATAAGAATGGGTTCACCAGGAGCTGCATCTGTGGATCCCACCAAATCGTTAAACTTGGCAGCTGCTCGCTCTTTGCTGAGGGGATCGCCTGCCACAAGATCCGTGAAGAATCTCTCAAGAACCCGATTCTTGATAGATGATTCACCAGCCGCTGCATCCAGGTATCCCACCTTATTCTCGAACCTGGTTGTGGCTCGGTCGGTTGGTACTCTTGTAAGCTCATCTTCCATACAAATTCTTGGGGCCCCGGGTCCTGCATCCACCAAGAACATTTCTTCCCTCAAGCGTAAAACTTGAGATTGCAAGGCATTTCCACCGGATAACAGAAAACTTGAATTAGATCTTGGAAACAATCGACTCATATAAATGCTCATTGTATGAGTGTCCTGGACAAGTGCCAAAAAAAATAGCGGTCATTTTCTGATTCATCAAGTTTAATAAAATGTTGCATCAGTATAAAGTATAGAACTAGGACCCTACTAAAAACTAGAGGATTTCTCCTTCATACCAAAAAAATAAAAAAAGCAACTTACCCAAAGTTAATTCAATCAATACAAGCTCTAGTCACTTCAAATTACCTATCGAGTAATACTTACCAAGTTACAAGCCAGCAGGCTAAGTTGAATGGTTCTCTAGAAACAAAAAATCATAAAAATAAAAAAAAAAAATCAGGAAACAGATATAACCACTGAAATGAGCGTGGACATCCATACTTATACTTGTCTTTTCCAGTTATACCTAAAGTACGTCTTGGACGTAAGGCCATACAATCTTGGGAACCAAACCAAAACCATGTTTGTCTATTGTATCATATCATACTTCGAGATAAAGCACCAACATGTACCACAAATAAAACCAATCTAAAAAAATATACAGTTGAGGGGGAAAAAATTCACTATTGAATCCTGCATTATGAAAGAGTTGCACTGTGTGTGCTTGTAATGCTCAGCTTTCATTCTGCTCTGTACTCTTCAAATCTTCATTTTCTATTGATAACCCCGGGAAGATATGCCATCCTTAAACTATAAACTATAAAAGGCCTCAAGAACAAGAAAAATAACCAAAAAAATGAACCCAGTTTTTTAAATAATCGTAAGCAGTGAATAAGCTGTATATAAACAAGTATATATTTTATACATATGAAATTTCAGTAGAATTAAGTTTATTTTATCCTAACAAATTACTCACTCCCTCACTCTCTGAAAAGTATCATCATCAGCTTATACTATGTAGAACTGATCTTAATCCCTCTAAAAGGAAAATAAAAAAAAAAAAAATGAATGAATCAGAAATTTCCCAAAATCTTCACTAATGTTCTTCTTACATAATGAAAACGTAGTTGGTTTCATGACAAACAAGAAAATCAAATTTCGAAGATTTTTAGATATTTCCATGGAAAATTGAAGACTAAATCGTTACTATAAATCTAAAGTACAATCTCGTACATAATCCAAGACCCAAAAGTTCACATTCCAATACAGAAACAAGCAAAGTCCAAATTCTATAAAAAAAACATCAAAATTCCAGAATCCAATGTCCAAATGCTAAAGAAACACTCAAATTCTAAGCTTTAACAAAGATTTTCCACAAGCTTTCTTAGACAGAACAAAAAGAAGAAGAAAAATTAAAAAAAAAGGAAGGATTACTGTCTAAAACACAGATTCTCAACTCAGTCATCAATGGAAAAAATTAAAAAGAAAACAGAGAGAATCAGAGATGTTGGAATACCGGTGGGACTCGTGCAACGGCTCGGCGACGGCGAAGAAGCTTAGGATTTTTATTTTTTTTTGGAGGAAAAGAAGTGGGAGATAAAATCGAATGTTTAGGGTTTTATTTATTCAGAAGGAAAAACACTAAACGAGCGTCCTAGGTACAGTTTTTGGCCGGAAAGAAAAAGAAAATTATACTAAGAGACATTTTTAAAACGACACCGTGTTTTAAATATATCCGTAGGAAAGTGGCAAATTAACAGAACAGAAAAGCAAATTGACTGGAAAAAAATCTAAATAACACTTGTTTAAATTCCCTATTTTATATATCTATATATATTATATATATATATGGCAATGGTTTTAATTCTCATTTATATTGCACAATTATACCAATAATTACTAGTAATTATCCGAAGTAATTACCATAAGGAAGAATTAGTCGCAAAATGGCGTTAGTTTTTCTTCTTAATTTTACGTAATGGTTGAAACTTTTTTTTAAGCCAAAAAAATATTTTGGGCTAGGTCCTACAAACTCGATAACTATTATATGAATAGTGCACTAGTTCCAATAGTTTATCATTGATAGATTAGTCTATAAATGATTACCAATGATTTATAATTAATGAATCGGTAAATTATTAATTGATATAGATTAAATAATGTTAATTATTTACTAATGCCGGTCTATTAGTGATACGCAATCAAGTCAATAATGGTGGATAAGGCCAGCCATACGGGTTGCGATATGACGACACGATACGAATCTCACACTTTTTGTGCGGGTTAGTGTCGAAAAATTTGACCACGGGTCATTTTAGTGTCAACCCGAAATTGACCCGTCAAAAAACGGGTCTTATTCGGGTCAACCCGTCTGACACTAAAATGACCTGTATTTAATTAATTAAATTTTTAAAAATTAATATTATTTCATATATAATATAAGCCCTTAAAAGATCAAACCCTACCTCTCTTATCACTCATTTTCTTGTTGAAGTAGTATGAAACTCTTCTAATTTTTTGTTTTTTTTAATATTATATATATTAATGTAAGCAGGTCATAAACGGGTTGCGGGTTACAATTGGGTTACAGGTAAAAATAGGTCGCGGGTCATTATTTTTTGACACTGTGCATAAAGAACGGGTTGACACGGGTCGTGTTTATGTCAACCCGTATCAAAACGGATCATGTTAGGGTTGAGAATTCTCAATCCGTTCGTGTCACGGGCAGAGTTAGTGTCGACCTAATTTTTGTAAAAATTAACTCAAACCCTACACTAACCCGACCCGTCAATCCGTTTTGCTACCCCTATGGTGGAATGTCAACTTATAATGTGTTTGGTAGAAAGTGGTCTGGACCACTTTTTCAATTATAAACAGTGTAAAGCTCTCACATGTTACAGTAATAATTTAAAAAAATCGCTACAGTATAAAACTCTCACATGCTATAGTAAAAATAATTCTAACCATCCTGTCAAACACCCTATTAATCAAACAACTAATCAGTCTATCATTGCTCAGAAAACAACTATTTTCCTAAGCCATTTACTTTAAAAACCTTTGATCATGACTATAATCAGACATAACGATGTTAATGAATGATTAGATAGTTTTTGTTTGTTTAATAATTATTTTATATTTTGCTTGGAAAATTATTACTTGGGTTAGATATTCCCAAATTGGCGAAGAAAGAAATACCATAGAATCAACATGCTAATCTTCAATCAACAGATTGGATATAATTTGTGGAATAAAGTTCTTTCACCCCAAGCTTTAGACTGAAGTAACATTCAGTTTCTACATAGTTTGTCTTGAAAAACATGGGCCGTGACAATATGCTCATGCACTGCATATATAGATATATATATATATATATTATCTATATAATATATCCCTTAGACAAGTTTTTCTTGAGTTTGGTGCGGAACGCTTTGAACTCTACACACTTCTGATGGAATTAGGTGTAGATTTACCGTGGCTATACATATAACCACACCTCGTACGCATGTTTTTCAGTACAAGAATATATATATATTTTAAAACATCTCAATATCGACACTAATAAAATTGTCAAACTAAAACAAAGTTTCAAACCAACAATAAGGTAACAAGATTGATATCTAGGGAAAAATGATGGATCTCAAGAATGATATGCTAAGTATAGCAAAATACAGAAGTAGAAAAGCTATGGTGCATAATAAGGTAACAAATAAACCATTATGTACAATGCCAACTTGTAAGCATGACAGAAATACTTGATTGTGGCGTATGTAAGAAAAATGATACATAAGCCTACAAAAATAACAAGGTCGAGTACAGCCCAAATCACTCTAACAAAATTTCTAGAGCGGGCATGCCAGTCTTAGATTTTACTATGAATATTTTGCCTCATCTCTTCTTTTTCTTTTTTGTGTGTGTTAAGCATCGCCTCTTGTTTGGATAAAATAATACAGAGAGAATCTGCCTCCTATTCTCCTCTCATGCAGATGCTTCAGCAGCAGCACGCTTGTCAAATTCCCCCTGCTCTTCTTTGGCAAACTCTTCGATTAGTTCGCGTTGTCTTTGAGTCAGATTCCTGCATGAAAAGTAGTCGATCGTCAACAAACTGCCACTTACAAAGGGTACAGACTGAGAAATGATAACATTGGGATCCATAAAGGTCGATGCAACAGTCAGCTTTCAGAAGCTGGCTAGAGAATGGGCTCTGCCACTATCAACGTGACTAAAAGGACAAGAAACTTACAGGGGGATGCTGACGTTGAAGTGCACATATTGGTCGCCAAACGAGTAAGAATTTCTCGTCTTGATCCCTGTGGAATGCGACAGTTGAAAGGATATTTCAATCAGAACAGACACCCAATTGGGCACGAGCATTTTAACCACCAATAACATAACAACAGATAAGAGTGAAAAGGAACCAAAATAGGAGAAATAAATCTCCATTATGGAGCACAATGACCTATTAACGGTACTAAAATTAACAAAAATAGTTGGACATGTATGGTGTTAGTTGAAAGAGATTTTGGATAGTCTCCGTATAGTATAGTGTGATCAACCATCCATGCGACAGAGAAAAAAAAAAAAAAGAAGCAAAGAAATAGAACTCTGTGACATGAACTAGAGATGATATGTAAGTGGCATTTAATTTTGAAATAATAAAGCATCATAAATTTTGAGCGCAGCAGAAATGTTGATCACTAATGGCTCCTATTTTCAGAGGCAGGAACAATTTTGTAACTGTAAAACTAAAATCATAAATTTGAGGGACTTGAATTATGCTTGTTTGAGTTCAATATTCTCAAACAAAAGAGCATGGCTTTATCCTACCATGGATTGAAAGCTAATCCTTATAGATCTAAAAAATATCAATAAAAGACGAATGGATTCTTCTGGCATTTAGATAGTTCCACACCTTTCTTCTTAAGAACTACCTTCTGACCAGGTTGGGTGCCAGGGCGAACCTGCAGTTTTAAAAGCAACATAATATCACCATGAAATGGAAGATGGTCTGGTGCAAGAAACATGCAAAGCAGTTAGTAATCAAATTGGATTGCTTTACAAACCTTTAGAACAACTTCACCCGTAAGAGTTGGGACTTGAATGGTGCCCCCTAAAATTGCCTGCAGAAAGGCAAACTTTATAAGCCTGATAATCTGAGGAGAAGTTACTTCGTACAAGAAGGAGCATGGCAGACCCAAGGATAAGACGGTGCAACCCAAAAAGAAAATACGTATTGAACCTGATGAATAACTTGAGATCGATATGAATATGGACGGGAAATGCAATGAAAAGAATTATAAATTTTCGCCATAAAACTAAAGCAAAAACAAATAAATAAAACCAAAAGTTAATAAATGTCACCTGCGAGATACTCAAAGCAGCATCGACATGGATGTTGGCACCTTCTCTACGGAAAACAGGGTCCTCTCTGACCTACAATCAAGAGGAAAAAAAAAAGAAAAAGAAAAGAACGCTAAGCATTTAACGGCAACTGTAGTCAGGTTCAAAAATTAGATGCCAGCGGCAAGAAAGCAATGTGTGATATGCCAAAACAGTGATAAAATATAGGCTAAAGAGATCCGGTAGCGTACCCTAATGGTAACATAAAGATCACCGGGATGATTTCCGTCAGGATCTGCCCCGCCACTACCATACACCTTGATAGTTTCGTTATTGTCTACGCCTGCAAATGCAAGATATCGCAGATTCAAGCGCCATTAGCAAGGAAACTGGGATATAGTAGTTTTCAAATGACGGAGTTCTTTGATTGTTAGCTCTAAACATTTGAAAATCTCATAGAACGTCTCGTGGCTAAAAAAAGCTTTCATAAAATCATGTTTGAAAACAGAAAGGGCTGAAAAATAGAAGAGACAAAATTTAACTCTCCTTTCCCTCCTTCTTTTTACCCTTTCTTTCCTCTCTTTTGGAGGGAAATATGCGAACACGAACATACTCTTTCATTAATTAAGAATGACACACGATAATGTTTTGTATATAAAAACAGGCAACTATACCATCTACGCTTAAATGCCCAAGGATATATAACAGTATAATAAGTTACATAGCTAACAGGAAACACGTTCAAAACTAATGAGTTTCCATCCCAATACCTCAAACTTCGAACAGATATATACCTGGCAAGATATCTAACTTAACCGTTTTCCTTCCAGTCTTTACTCGCTGTCCATTACATGAGTTGCAAAGTTTCTGAGGAATAAACATATCATTCAGTCAATAGAGACATGTCAAGGGTCTGGAAGCATACAAAGCAATGTTTAAAATAATTTCATGGTAAAATAACTGTAATGAACATAAGTATGCTGCATCTGAAGCTAAAGACAGGTTTCCTCACAGCAGCTTTAACGCAGAGTAATAATAGAAAAATGACAAATTGAAGGGATATGATTGGTATTTAAGCTTTTTTTTTTCTTTTTTTGTCTTTTTTGCTTTGTAGTTTTAGAATTCCTTAGGTATTTTGTTTTTTGAGTTTTGCTCTTTTCTTTTTTGTTCTGTTGTGTGAGGACTCCTTGTCCTCTTTTTTTTTTTTTTTCTCTTTTACTGAATAATATTTTATTAATAATTATGGGAAAGAATACAACATATAGAGAGGAAAAAAAACAAAGAAAGAAAGAAGAAGAAGAAGAAGAAGAAGAAGAAGAAGGAAAGTCTACAAAAGAGCAGACCAATTCCTAACTAAATCTAAGAATAAACAATCCGAAAATTCCTTAAAAATTTGTACTTGATTCTTATCAATATAAAGTGCTTCTTATAAAAAAAAATATATAAATAATGATGCATGTGTACCTCCAAATTGTCCAGGCAGGCCAACAAGTTAAGGGATTGTATAAGAATTAAAAAAAAAGGCTATTGTTAACTTGCCTTAGTTTAAGCTTAGCCTTTAGGAGAATTGGGAACTAAACTTGAATTTCTGATAAAGATACAAGGGATGGTACAATACACTTCAACTACATGGCACGCAGATAGAATAATAAAAGTTGGCCAGACCAATTGCTTCCAAAACTTATATAACCAATTGTCATGGTAAGAATTTGAACCATACCGCAAAGGTTTTCCCAGTTCCACCGCATTGAGTACAAGTAGCCTGCATCCTAAACGGGCCAGTTTGCATGAATGTCTGGATAGAGAAAGAAAAACATGAGTTAATAAAGGTCTATTGATCATTATCTGTCGTTCAACGACATTATATTCTCAAGGAG
The DNA here is from genome assembly GCA_946598075.1 of Artocarpus hirsutus. NCBI lineage: Eukaryota > Viridiplantae > Streptophyta > Magnoliopsida > Rosales > Moraceae > Artocarpus > Artocarpus hirsutus. Next base: position 69,121 of record CAMOHE010009802.1, read on the forward strand.
AACTAACCATGCCAGACCCTCTGCAGCGTTTACATGATTCTGGTCTTGTTCCAGGAGGCACACCACTCCCACCTGAATTTGGGGGACAGAAATAAAAGAAATTAAGTCGCAAGTTCTCATGGGAAACTAAAAGGTATAATGTTAAATGAAAAAAGTAAATAAATAAATGCAAATTGAAGGACACAAACATTATAATGCATAATCCTAAAAAAAAAAAAAAAAACCCTTCAGAACCGAAAACGGAAATAAACAATCTCAATAACACACCATAACATTAACATCAAAATACCACCAAAACATAATCCCCTCAACTTGAATTAACAAGAAAAGAGGGGTATCCCTGATTTTATTAGACGGTAGAAATCTTCAACGGTGCCCGGAATTTTACTTCTCCTACAAGACTATATCTTTCTGATTGAATAACCTCTTAAAAATCATCAGAATCCTTTTCATCCACAAAACCCAACGTACGGCACGTACCATATAGACCCACAACACTTTCCCTTTCTTAGTTTCACAAGTGAACTACAAAATCCACAGCCCATATAGATGAAAAGTTTGGAGAAACAACCCAACAGCAGGAAACAAAACTCTAGCAAATTTCAAATTCTCAATATCAAGCAACCAAGAAAGGCATAAACGACCATACACTTGACCAAAAAAAAAAAAAAAAAAGAGGCTGCAAATCAGTGAGAGAAAAGAAAAAAAAAAACAAGGAGCAAGAGAAATGAATGAGCATACCACAAGCTTCACAGGGCACTTCAGCTTGAAATGTCACAGTTTTACTGCAACCCTGAACAGCTTCCATGAAGGATAATTCAAGGGCAACCTACACATCATAGGAAATAAATTGAACATCAAACTATTAATTCTAAAACAATGCACATCAACATCATATCATAAATAAGAAGGGCAAAACCTTGATATCTGAACCGCCGAGATTCTGTTTGAATATGTTGAAGATCTGCTAAATGCACACATGTTTGCATTAAAAAGTCAAGTAAACCAATTCACCCTTGAAATTATAAAATATGGAAATAACAAAGAATGCAATGAAAGCACATCAATCCATTAGAAAAAAATATGTTTGGCAAACAAATTGTATAATCATGATATAGAGTATCTACCAAGGAACTTAATAACCTGGGGCGCAATTAATAAAATTCTCAAATAAACATGTGCTGATGGCTTACACCAAGCATGCATTAACTCGTAACAAAAGGAAGAAGCACAAAGTCAAAATAGACAAATTAAAACAGAAGGATCATTAAAAGAATAAAAAAACTTAAATTTAACCAATGATACTGATGCAGAGGAATTTAGCTATATTAGTTCTTTTTATATTTTAGCTTTATTTTGTTATTAGTTTACCGTTATTTGTCTAATTAGTCGTTTATTGTAGAGAGGGCTTCTTATCGTTTTGTTAGAGGGTTATAAATACCCTCATAAGCTAATTGTAAGAGAAGACTAGAATATTAATGCTGAATATAAACTTTGAGTTTTTCTCTCTTTTGGGGGTTTTCCTCTTTGAGGGGCTTTTCTTAGGTGGTTTTCGGATCCTCCGTCCAAGTTAGGCCGGCAAAATCTCTATTTTCCCAATTCCACTGAGTCATTTGTGTGTGTAGAGATAAAGAAACTAACATGAAGGTCACAACCATGTCAAATTGGGCATTATTTCACATGACCCAACTGAAGCTATAATCATGTCTATAGGATCTGTTGGGATGCAATATCAAAACATCTAATTTGATCTGTATCTAGGTAAAGATTAAAAAAAAAAAGGTTACGCTTTCAGATCTATAACCATCATCCACTGTTCAAATCACATCCTTTCGATTCAAAACAATCAAAGAAAACTAAAACCTTACTGAAAACTACTCAGGAAGTAAAGATTACATTATCGTTGAAGATATCGGCAAATGGATTCCTAAAATCATTGGGGAAGCCATTGCCTTCGTGCTCTTCAAATGCAGCATGGCCAACCTGAAACATTAGAGATGTTAAAAACAGCACTTGTAATTCCGATTGACAGGAAAGAAGATTAATGTTTCAGAGACAAATGTCAGCACGCTCCTTGCTGGAAATTAAAACATGGACAAGAGCATAGTGTATGGTATTTAAGTATAGTAAATAAAAAAGTAATTAAGTTGTTTTCTTACATGAAGCCTCTACCTCATAGAATCTGCCATAAAAAATTGCATCGCTAAAATATCATATTTAGACTACTGTGGGTGAGAGCATAAATACAATGTTGATAATAATGCACAAAATTGGGACAACAGCCAGGTTCAGGACTTCAGGATAATAGGCACTAAACAGAAAAAGTGTTATACTGGCAATTTAGTGTTGGAATAGACATCTAAAGCAACGCCTAGGCCTGAACAAAGAATGAAAAAAATATGCTATTTTAGATCCCTCCTTAAGATACCCAGGAAAGAGCAGTGGGCAGAATAAAAGGGGTACCTAACAGCGCACTGCAGCACAGAAGAGGATTAGCGATCCCCATCAACACATGGACAACACTAGCCCATGGCTTAAGCCCTTTTCAGAAAGCTCATTCAGAAATGCCCTTTATAAGCTTTGTCTTTCATTGTAAATTCAAACAGCAATTCAACTACCAACAAGACGTTGCAGCAGCATAGCAAATTAAAAGGAAAGAACAGCAATAGGCATGAAAGATGTTTTGTAGAGCGAAGAAAGGCTCTCGAGCTCAGTGAAAGAAGGAATGTAAACCTGGGTGTGCACTATGTGGAAGTTCACATTCGAACATCAGTATTTTAATTTAATACAACACCAAAAACAAAGCACTTACACAGAAAACTAGCCGCCTAAACAAGGAAGATGGATCTACCATCTACGACAAGATTCAACTAACATAAAATGCGTTCTAGCAAACAGGTAAAATCAGAAGATAGCAAGAAAATAACTACAGGAATAGCCATTTGTAACACCTCATCATATTGCCGACGCTTGTCCTCATCTTTCAAAACCTACAAAAAGGAAAACAACATATAAAGCAGACTATGTTAGCACATGATAGCAGGGAATCTCACAAGTTGTGGAAACAAAGAAACAAATACAACCTCATAAGCCTTTTGAACTTCTTGGAACTTCTTTTCAGCTTCAGGGTCATCTTTATTTGTATCTGGATGGAGTTTCTTTGCAAGCTGAAATGTAACAATCAAATATCAAATAATGAAATAAACCAAGTTTAGAGAGAGAGAGAGAGAGAGAGAGAGAGAGAGAGAGAGAGAGCAACTAAATTTTTTTATTTTTTATTTCCATTTTTATTTTTATTTTTATTATTATTATTATTTTTTTGAGGATTGGTTGCATTGTAGGTAACGTAGCATATGCATCTCTTTTATTCTCATAAGAAGCAAAATTTTTAGGGGGGAAAAAAAAAGAATGACCAACCGCCTTTCTGTCATATGTGAAAGACACTGGACGTTAGATGTCGTGAAATCTAGTAAACATATATGCAATTCTTTACTCCGATTGATTGAAACTATTAAGACATATCATTCTTTTTATTCTTATGCTAAAAAATATTCATGGTAAAAAAACCAAATTCTAGGTGATATACATCTCTAAAATACACCTTTTGATCAATGAAAATGGAAAAAAAAAAAAAAAAAAAAACATGTCAGGGCATCACGAACATACATTACAGACCATAAGCAGCTCTACAACTTGCTTTGGTAACTTAACATTTAAATCAGATAAAGCAACGAGATCAAAACCTACCCCATAATAAGCTTTCTTTATTTCAGATGCACTTGCGTTTTTGCTCACACCAAGTACATCGTAATAATCTCTCGAAGACAAAGAAGCTAACAAAAGGGGAAAAAAACCAACAGAAGCACCATAGTTAAGTTAAGGTTCATGGAGAAATGGAGTGGAAACAAAGAACTGCATAAATACCATATTTACTACTAACTAACTTTTTTTTTTACACATAATAACTATTAGAAGTTTCTCCCAAGAGTGTTTCTCGTTTTTCCTTTCCATCTGAAATTAGAGATTAGCCCAGGTTGCATATCAAGTGAAGACAGAGTTTGAGAAACTAAATTACAGGAAAAATATGAAAAAAAAAATATATATATATATATATATATACACGAACAAGCGATCCAAATGGAAACATATATGATTCTCAATACCTGTGGCATGAATTGACCGTGCTGCGCCAAGCTTGGCATTTAAAGCTCCCAACAAGGACCAATTTTTTTGATAAACTGCCAGGGAAAAAAAAAAAGACGTGGTAAGAGTCGATAGGATAAAGAAAAACTTACATCTCTGTTTCCTGTACCAAGAAACGTACAACAAAATAACAAGTGCTATGCATATGTGGATGGATTTTATGACTTATGGTTGCTTGGTAAAAGGAAATAGAGTATAGGAAGAGATATTCA
>CAMOHE010009808.1:716-19413 GCA_946598075.1 Artocarpus hirsutus
GAAATTATTTTATTTTATTATTATAGTATTTATATATATTATATTCTAATATTAATTAATAATAATATATATTATATTTATATATTGTATATGTAATATATTATATATTATTAATATTGTTAATGTTATTATTAACATTATTATTAAATTATTATTTTATATTGATATAATTTTTATATTTATATTACATAGAAATATTAATTTATAAAAATATTATAATAATAACAATAATGTTATTATTATTGTCATCGTAATGAAAAAAATATGAGATTTTTATAGTTTTGAGATTCTCAAGAATATGAATATCACTTGTTGGATGAGTTTCAGATTACGTCAAAATCAGATTAATGAGATAATCTGAATCCTATAGGAATGAGTTTATTAGAAATTTAAAACTCAGATTACTGCATACCAAACATAAAAATCTGTAAGATTTTTATTCCCATATCAGGATCACTGCATACTAAACGCCCCTCAAGATATTCCTCATAATTTGGCCGGCCGTACCCATACTTGATGACGATCCTCTGACTGTACTAAAAAATAAAAAAAAACGACAAATCTCGCCAATTGTGCCGCCAACGGAAATATAAAATATTTTTTCCCGTAAATATTAATAAAACTCTGTATTTTGCAGATTAGATCTTTATCTTCTCCAATCATCAAGCCTTAGAAGACCAAAGCATTTCTTTACCATAACCGAAAAAATGGAGCTCAGACCTGGATTATCGGCTCTCATCACCGGCGGCGCCTCTGGAATTGGTACCAATTTCTCTCAGTTTCTTCCATCGATTTGGCAGAATCTTCGTTTGGAAACGAAACAGAGGATTTTCTAGTGTGTGTGTGTGTGTATATATATATATATATATTTATTTATTTCTCTTGTAAATTTTCGAGATGTTGATGAGGTTTGTGATCGAAGGCGCGAAATTGATCTGTAGGAAAAGCTCTCTCCCTAGCTCTTGGAGGCAAAGGAATATTCGTGACGGTGGTTGATTTCTCGGAGGAAAAGGGAAACGAAGTGGCCAATCTCGTTCGGAAGGAAAATGCTAAATTCCATTCGGATTTGGATTTCCCATCCGCCATATACGTAAAGTGCGATGTTTCTAATTCAAGTGAGTGGAAAAAGAAAAGTATAAAAATTGATATTTGTTTGCCAATTTTTTTATTTTTATTTTTTGAGATTGAGTTTGAATTTGATTCTGCTGATCAGGGGATTTGGCTGCTGCGTTTGAGAAGCATGTAGCGACATATGGTGGACTAGATATATGTATTAATAGTGCGGGTATTGGTGAACGAATTCCATTTCACAAGGATCAAACTGATGGTACTTCTTCATGGAGAAAAGTTATCAACGTGAACCTCGTTGCAGTTGTTGATTGTACCCGTATCGCGGTATGTTTCGATATTTATGGAATTGACCACCCTGTAATATCTAGTTCAGTCCAGCTCGTTAAGAAGGAATTTTTTGTTGTTGTTGATGATGATGTTGCATTAATTGAATATGTTAGTTTATTAGATACTTGAGGGATCAAACTAACCTTGGTTAATTGCAAAAACTCTAAAAATAAAAATAGCGTTTGGGGTCTTTTAGTAACCATTTAAGGTTCATGAACAGATTAAATTCATGCAAGCTGCGAAGAAACCTGGTGTGATCATCAATTTGGGGTCCTCTGCAGGTCTTTATCCTCTGTATTCTGGCAGTATCTACACTGCCTCTAAAGGTTTGTTGTCTCTATGCTACCCTATTTGGAGTTTCCTCAGTAGAACTGCATTTTGTCCCTCATGTCCTCGTCAAGATTAACCATAAGCATGGCTAACATATGTATAACTTTATTGTTATGGAGCAGTTCCATATATGGTAACCTTTTTTTTTTTTTTTCAGGTGGAGTTGTGATGTTTACTAGATCACTTGCTCCCTTCAAACGTCAAGGCATTCGCATTAATGTCTTGTGCCCTGAAGTAAGTCTTTAATTTAATGCAGCTCACAGAGGAGAGAGGGAACGGTTCTCGTTCAAAGAGAATTTCTAATTGAAGCATAATTTTAACGATTTGTATGCAGTTTGTTGAAACTGATCTGGCCTCAAAGGTGGGTCCCAAATTTATTGGTTCAATGGGAGGCTATCTGCCTATGGAAATGGTGATTAAAGGTACATTTTTGTTTTCTTCTTTCTTTATTCTTTCCTTTCTTTTTAAAACTATGATACGTATGACGTTCTGGCTGTCCTTCTGAATTACATTGATTGTTCATTCCAAGTTTACTGTTCCCTTTTTAGGTGCTTTTGAGCTTATTACTGATGAAAGTAAAGCCGGTGCCTGCCTGTGGATAACAAATCGGAGAGGCATGGAGTACTGGCCAACTCCCTCGGAAGAGGCAAAATACTTGATTGGCCCTTCTGCAACGAGAAGAAGAACATCTACACAGAAATTTCCTCTAGAGTTTCAACTTCCACATAATTTTGAGAAAATGTGAGTTAACTAAAGTCAAGCAGATTTTCTTACCTTTCTAGTATTTTTATTTTTAGTTGTAAGAAACTGCTGGGTGAAATTCTTGGACATTCTAGTTTTTCATCACATAATTTTATGATGTGAAATTCATCTGGGACATGCATATCAAATCTGAGTTTTGAGTCAGGACAACAATTATCCCCACATTCAGTTAGTTGACATTGTTTTTGTTACGACCCATCATCTTTCGGGCCATATCTTAACACTTTTCTTACTTAAATAGCTATGGAAATCTAGAAATATATATATTTTTAAAAAAAACACACATACATATACAAACCTCCTTTATATATATATATTAGATATATTTAATATAACATTACTCAAAAGAGTTTTGTCTTACTTGTACCACATTATAACTTATGTTTAATACTTACTCTACAACAAGTTTCAAATTTATTTAATATAGATATAAAGCGAAAATGTTTCAGTTGCGGTATTTATATCCTTATCTACACTTTGTTCACGTAACGTCGCCAGCTCATCAGCGAATCTACTCTAACCTTTTAGCTGAATTACCAACAGCATGAAATAACTAGGAGAGCTAATGTTTAGTAAGTCCAACTATAGCCCACATGTATAACCTACTTGTATGCATGATCCATTTATGCTTGTGTATGAACATTCATTATTCTCTTCATATTTCAATCTTAACTAGGGCCTGAGTGTTCGTATCATATGCGGACATGGGTCATCGTAACACCAAGACTAAAACATAACTTAGAACTCCCTTTGAGTCGGGAGCTCCTACGATACTTTTCTCTTTGTTTGGTGATTCAATTACCAATCCATTAATTTAGGTTGTCATACCAAGCATGATGATTTATTTACTTATAATAAGTGCACATCATACACATTTCTATTAGATACATAAATACATTTGTCTATATATATATATATATATATATATACTTTTCCCAAAAACCTCTATCCCATACTATAGGTAGGGTTCGAACTTATTTGGCTATGTTATAGCGTTAACCAACTTCTGGTTCCTCTGCTAACTGTCTAAGTGTCTTGTAGTCGTTAGCTAACTTACTACTATTGACCTATATGTCGATGAAATGTAAACGTTAATTACTGAGTTGGGTTATTGCTTGGTTCAAAAACCCGATCGCTATAGATTTTATTCCTCCTATTTCACGATGTCTTATCGTCACTAACGAAGGGGGTAAGATTCTTTGCTAAAGACATTTTTTCTATTTTAGACGTTTTGGGGTCTGTTTGGGCCGTTTTGCAAGAAATAACGTTTTTGCTCTCGACGAGCCTTTTTAAACTTCTTGGGCTTGATTTTTGCTAACTCAACACAAAATGCGGGACAAAAATTCAAGGTATTGGTTCTCTTATTTTGCAATAAAAACCAAATTTAGCAAAACTTTACAATTTTATCTCGGATATTGAAAATATCGACGATTTTGCCCCTAGGACCAAAAGTGATCTTTTTATACCGTTAGCCTTAATTTTTTGCAAGGATTAAATTCTTCCAAATTTTCTTACACAAATTCCTTTTATTTAAAAACTTTTTTGTCCTTTACTTTTATTAAAACTTTGTGATAAAAAATTGTAAAATTCATATTTTATAAACCATTGTGAATTTTGACAAACCATTAGGATTTATCGAGATCTACAACTTTTGTGTTTTAACTTTTCTGAAATTCCCACTGCACAGTAGAGTTTTCTGTCATTTTTCAAAACTGTTGAGTTTGTGTAAATCTTTTCAATTTAGTCCTTTGTTATTTTCACAAAAATTTGCTGTTAAACATTATGCACCCCACTGTTTAGAGAAGGTCTAGATCTTCTTTAGCAAATAATTATGTTTAACCATGTCAAAATTTCATTTTCTTCAAGATTACTTAATCTTTGCAAAGTTTCTTAGTTGGCAAACCAAACCTAAGCCCAAGTGTACAACCTCTAATTTCTAACTATAACACACCATAAAATTATTTAAACACATCATAAGCCAACTTAGATTATATTACATGCCATACTTGAAAAAAAACAAAAAAATCAAAACAAACAAAGCAAAACAACCATAAACTTAGAAAATAGGAGGTTAGACTTTTACCAAAAAAATTTGGTGAGCTTGTGTCCTTCCTATAAGCTTGATTTTCAACCTTCCTAGGCATGGTTCATGGAAAGAAAACCCTTATCAACATCCCCTCTAATTCCCAAAGAAAAACCCTAGAAAGCTTGGAAAAAGTTTAGATTTTACCTTGAAAATTGAGAGGTCTTGAACTTGGTTCTTGGTCTTAACTTAGAACTAGCTTGGAAGGTGTTTCTTTGTGGAGAATTTACTTTGAAAGAAGTTTTGGGAGAACGGAAGTAGGGGCTGCCGTGTATGGAAGAAGAGAAATGACAAAATTTTGGTTTTCTAGTTGCTTAGGCTTATCTAAATGGAAAGTTAGATTTTTACCTAAAAGGCATGGTGACTCAGGTGAAAATTAGGCTTGTCTCTTGGCATAAAAAGATTGGGCTACGTCAAGGGATAAGGTGGCTTAATCTCCACCCTTAAAGTGTCCCTTGGTGGGTCCGTTAGTATAATTTTACATTGTGCTGTATTTTTTTTTATGTAAAACCGGAGAATATATACTTAAGCAGTCTAAAATATTTTAACTTACTTTTTGGTTCACTTTTCTAATCCAAACATAGTATTTCACATATCCGGGTTTTTACTTAAATAGTGTATTTACACCGCATTATGCCCCTTTTTACACTGTTTTGGGTTATAGCATGATTTTTCTACTTTATTAAGCACTTTAATCATTTATTAATTTACACCACAACACTTTGATTAATTGTGATATAAAGTTCATTTTAAGGATATTGTTCACAAATTTTTGAGCCTTTAAGCTCACAAAATTTGTATTTAACAATATCCAAAATTGCACAAAATTCACAGTCAAATTTTCCAATTAATATTGTTCATATATACGTTATCGTAATTTACAAAAATACGATTTATAAGAATAAATTCATTAATTAAATCCAAATAAGTACTAGATTTAATAATGAATTTTCCTTCAGCGTTACAGTTTTTACTTGCTTGACCTTTATTTCCATGATCTGCATAATCATTTCTGAATCTGATGCTTATTGACGTTGAACATTTGCCTTTCTTAAGAACCAAGATAATACCTATTCTAGTGTGAAAATTTATTTATCATATTTATTGATCTTCCTTTTTTGTTCTTCAGAATTGTCCACACTTTAACCCACAATTTTCGAAGTGCTACCCGAATTGTCTGCTCGCCATTAAGATTACCCATTGAACCGCATCATGTTCTTGTGAAAATCATATATGCTGGTGTAAATGCTAGTGATGTAAGTTTCTTCCTACCCTTAATGCCTTACATCTAGTTTTCTTTATTATTATTGTTAGGAATTGGGTTATTTCATTTGCATTCCTCTTTTCCTCTATTTACATTTTTAAAAATAAGAAATTTTAGTTGTCTTAAGCAATGGCATGATTGAGTACCATGAATTGCACAATTTTAAGCTAGGAGGAGATGATGATTCATGTCATGCCAGCATGAGATATTTTAACAGTCCTCTCTCTGTGTAGAGGGGTCAATAGGTTTCAACAAGCATGAATGTATAGACATCTGAGACTTTGACACTGTATCAATTTGTTTCGGGGATTCCCCACTTCACCTTCTTTGTATATTGCTCATCTCCTAAGCGGAGCAATCCAAGCAATTAGCGTGCTGAATCTCTTTGCTATAATCAGATATGGAATAAAGTTTTGACAAGAAATTAGAATATTTGAGAAACTTCAGTAGTATCTTAAAGTAGGACTGCCACTCTTACCTTTTCCTGATAGCAGAAGGGACGTTGTTGGTCGGAAAACAGATAGGATTTGGCTATCCGAAAAAAGTTCGGAAACAAAATATGGTCGTTCTTTTTTTTTTTTTCTTTTTTTTTTTAAATTTATTTTTTAATGTTAGGCTGCTGATACATATGATCATGGTGCAGCAACGTTGAGGCTTTTTTTCCCTCATTTTTTGTGGAATCGCAATTGCATATAGCCGGATTCCTAGTGTGTTTGTATCTGTCTGACAAGGACATATATCAACAGGTAAATTTCAGCTCAGGGCGTTATTTCAGTGGCAACAGCAATGACCTTGGCTCCCGTCTTCCATTCGATGCTGGTTTTGAGGTGCATAAAACTGTTATTTAAAGTTCCAGTGTCTATTCAAATTATAGGATGTGTCATAAGGCTACTCGTGCACTTGATTTTTTTGGTATTTTCAAAATGGTAGCTGCTTGATTTGTTGATCTACTTATTCCTTTGCTGTTTCAGGCTGTGGGGATAATTGCAGCAGTTGGGGATTCTGTCACTAACTTGGAAATTGGTACTCCTGCTGCAGTCATGACATTTGGAAGCTATGCTGAATTCATGATGGTATACCATTGTGAATATTTTACTGTCTTTTTTTTTTTTTTTTTGAAAAGTGAATATTTTACTTTCAATGAGCAGCATAATTGCTTTTATTATTTACACTTGACAATTGCAGAATTCAATAAACATGGTATGCCTTATTTTAATGGTGTTTGTGAATGTAGTTTTTTGTGTGTGTGTGTTTATTTATTTATTTATTTTCTGAATTGTAATTGCTGAAGATAAACGTCTGTTTTTGCACTTGCATCAGGTGCGTTCAAAACATGTCCTTCCTGTGGCTAGACCAGATCCAGAAGTTGTTGCCATGCTTACTTCAGGATTAACGGCGTCAATTGCTTTAGAAAAGGTCACTCCTCATGCTAAGAATTTTTATTTTTTTTACCGTTCCCTTGGTTTGACCATTTGACATCACATCTGCAATTCAACATCGATGTTTTCTTTGGCCTTTATCCGTTGTTTTGTATAATATATGTGAAATTATTTTGAGCCGTAGATATTGTTCATTCTGACCATATTTCTCTATCGCTGAATTTTTAGGCGGGACAGATTGAATCTGGAAAGGTAGTTTTAGTTACTGCTGCTGCAGGGGGGACTGGGCAATTCGCGGTCCAGGTTTACTTTTTTCGTTCTTTCTTGCTTTTTTTTTTTTTAGTATTTTCTTGTATTAAGAACGTTTCAGATGCAGTGAATTCTCCACTGAGGATTCCTAGTCTCCAACTGTATTCATTCTTTCTCAATCAGATCTGTTTCTTCTTTTGATAACAAGGTCACTATAGGACAATTAATTAAATCGCAAGTGCTTGATTTACAGCTTGCAAAGTTAGCTGGAAATACGGTGGTGGCAACCTGTGGAGGTGAGCAAAAGGCAAAGCTTCTGAAAGAACTGGGAGTTGATCGAGTCATAGACTCCAAAGTTGAAGATATTAAAACCGTAAATTTCTTGCATCTTTTCAGTCCTTTATAATTGTATATGGAGCCTTACGAAGCTGAAGTGGAGCCAGACGTGGTTTTTATTTTTTCACTTGACTAATCCGGCTTATAGAATTTGATTATATCTACTTCTATTGTTTGTTTGCTGATAATCTCTACTTCATAATGGCTTCTTAGAGTTAATACATCAATTGAATGCATAAACAAAACCACTTATTATCACTTCATGTTGATTACGTTGCCCACAACGAGCAAGTAAAATTATTTTCACAATGGAGGAAAATAACAACAAATAATACTTGGAGACAACTGGAATAATATTTGAGTCCTTAAACTTAAACATAATCTGCTGCTGGCTGAGTGCAAACCATTGTCCCTTTTTTTGGAACTAATATTCTGGGAAACTCATATCTAAATTTAAATAAAATGATAGAATACGATTGAAGATCTGCAATCTGCCCTTTTTGGTTTTCTTATTTCTTTAGTTTAACCTTCTCTATAGAATTTGATTACTACTAATTTTGAATACAGCATGGACCATGTTGAGTCACACTTGTGGCTCCCTAACTGATAATGATGAGTTTCTTATTTCTTAAATCTGTTTATTTTGTGAGAAAAATTTTGCAATGCGATTTGTAACAAGGACCTGGACAGTTCAATCAATGAAAAACACTGCTAGTTGCAATGATTTGACTTGAGTATACAAGTTCAAACTCAAAGCATGTTGACATATAATTTTTTTCCCCCTTTTTTCTCAGGTTCTAAAGAATGAGTTTCCTAAAGGTGTTGATATCATCTACGAGTCTGTAGGTGGTAAAATGTTTGATTTGTGCTTAAATGCTTTGGCAATGTATGGGCGACTCATAGTAATTGGAATGATTTCTCAGGTTGTTTATTAAATCCGTCGATTACACAATTGTTGTCAGAGTTATGTTCAGTCCTTTTTTTTTTTGGCTTAGAAAATTCTTCTGACGTCAGTGGTTTTGGTCATGACATTTTACTGATTAATCTGATCTCAGTATCAAGGAGAGCATGGATGGAAGCCGTCAAATTATACAGGATTATGTGAGAAGATTTTAGCAAAAAGCCAAACTGTGGTATGTAGCCAAAACATGATGTTATAATTGATTCTCTACTTCCTCTGGATTTATCCTCGCCTTGTACAACTCAGATTTGTCCTTTATTAGTTAGCCATAACACGTTAATCTCAGATTTATCCTAATCTTTTTTCCTTTCTTTTTTTCCAGGTTGGTTTTTTCTTGATACAATACCCTCACCTGTGGCAACCACATTTGGAAAAATTAGTTGATCTCTACTCTATGGGAAAGCTGAAGGTAATGATTTGACCCTTTTATACGTTATGTTTATGGAGTTTCATCGTGGGCTTGTTCTTTTACCCTTTATGTGGAATTCACCGCATCCACTAGCTGCACTCGACTATGATACATGGTCTAAATAAATCTAATAACCTCACCTTAAATGAATATATTAAAGAAAAAGGCAAAGGAAATAGTATAACATGTTTTCGCATGGATGCTATCTTAAGTAATCTCAAGTAATTATCCTAAGATCCAGAAGTTGAGATCTTTCAACATTTTCTATTGTTCCTACGGTTTCACCAGCAAACTTTTAGTCCTGAATCGTTCTTGTTCATTTTATATAGGTGGCAGTGGACCCAAAACAATTTTTAGGCCTTAATTCTGTAGCGGATGCTGTCGAGTATCTCCATTCTGGTAAAAGTGTTGGAAAGGTATTTCTTCTGCTTCTCCTCTAGCTTTCTTGCTATACAGTCGTTATCTAGATGGCTTTTTTCATGCAATAAAATAATTAAAAAAAATGTGCCAGGTTGTTGTTTGCGTCGATCCAAAGTATGGTAAACAAATGGCGAAATTATGATGAGAGAATGCCTAGTTACATCACAGGTAGATCTTCTTATTACTGAGGATACGTAAACGCTAGACCAGCAGGCACAAATAATGTTTTCAGTTCTAGTTCGGCAAACCAAGATTCAAGAATAAACCATTTTAGCCCGGTAACATTTTTAGTCAAGTTGTCATCGTCTTTGGCCGGAAAAGAATGGATGTTTATATATTCAAAAGTACTTGGAAGCGGGCTTTGGACTTGTTTGACATCATGATGTTTTTAGTATGAGTCGACTTTGAGCACCAGTCAATAATTTTGTTGCTCTGTTGTTGAACCAGGAAGTAATTAAATGGAATTTCTGTACTTGGTACGCAGTGAAGTTAAATCCCATTTGTCCTGGAAACTACGATCATAAAGTTTTTTACATGTAACCTGAAAAAAATATAGAAAGACAATTAATATTACAAGACGTTTTTGTGTTTATTTCGTTGATTGTTGTGAAGTCTTAAAGATGAGTCATGTGACACCTCGCTTGGTATCTTTTTGACTTTTGAGTACAAAATTCAAGAGCAAACGTCGCATGTAAAAAGAAAATTGGTCGCGCTTCGAATTTTAACATGGGAGCTATTTGTAGTACTGAAAAATTAGTTTAATTCCTTTTGTTCTCGCCGTTGTCTTTTTTTTTTTTAATTTATTTTTTTAAATAAGAATGCTTCTTTTGTTCACTGTAAATCAACTCTTGCATTTCCACCACTAGAGAATCATTTGCCTCGATTTTGTAGAAAACATGGTTAGTGTTCTTTCTTTGCTAAGGCTCTTCTCATATCTGGTAGATGTTCAATGGTATTAAGTCAAAGAAAAGGACGAGAATTACAGCTGAACTAAAAGCTTAATACAGAGCCTCTTTGGAATGGGTTAGAAAAAGTTGATCTTGGCTTGTTTATTTCAAAAATAGCTTTTGAACATGTTTCGATGGATCCAATAGAAGTGCTTTTGGTTTCTATAAGCACTTTTAGGACAAGTAAACTCTTTAGTGCTTACCAAAAGATACTTATGATAAGTTTTTTATTTACATTTTGGACCCTTTACTTCTATGCATATATTTAAATTACACTATTTTTTGTAATAATAATTTTTTTTATTATTTTTATGTATTATCTAAACACTACTTAAAAGCTTAGTTTATGCTTTTTTTTCTTTCATTGCTAAAAGCACAGGCTATTCCGAACAGGTTCTAGACTCTTCGCGAACTTTGCCTCTTAATTATCTTTCATAAAAAAAAAATCCCACAAACGGGCTTTTACAATTTAAAATATGAAACAATTTTTTTAGTATTTCTGACTGCCAAATATTTTCTTCTTTCATGAGGTATTTGAGGTCCCAGTAGCCGAAGTTTTAATGGCTAAGGGTATTGGCATAATAGTAAAGCCCCTATAGCTCAGTGGTAGAGCGTCAGTCTTGTAAACTGAAGGTCTGTAGTTCGATCCTGCATGGGGGCACAACCTTTTTTATCATTAAAAGACCATCAAAGTCCCCATTAATATTATAACAAAATTCTTATTTAGGTTAAAATGTAATTATTTGCAAAATTATTATATAAAACATTTATTACTATGTTTTAATTATTTATTTAGAAAATAAAATAGTTTTTTTAAAACTTAAAATGAAATATTGTTTAGGTCCTTTTATTAGTAGAAGAATCCAATTTGGTGAGCCATTGGGGGAAATCATATCCCTCTGCCTTTCCTTCCTCCTCTCCTTTTGACTAAACAAAGGATTTAACTTCTCCTTCTATGTCTCTCCCTCCAGCCCTGTCCCTCCCTCCATCTCTCTCCTACCAACAGTGTTAAATTTCAGTCAATGTTATTGGAAAGCCTGAAAGGCTGAAACTATTGAGGCATATATTTCTGAAGGACTAGAAACCAGTTAGAAATAGAACATTTTGCAATTGGTCATTTGCTAATTTTAGTGTCAGGACCAAAGTGACCAAAAAAGCAAAAGTCAAAGACTAATTTATCAAAATGAGAAGTTCATAAACCAAAGTGACACAACACATGTAATTCAGGTGCTGATAGGCCTAATAACCCTCTATTATAATGAAATTCTGCATTTCAGTCAAAAATCTCACATATTTAAAAACAACTAAATTTCAGTCAATATGATTGAGCATATATTTCTGAAGGACCACTGGACTAGAAACAAGTAATAAGAGCAAATACAAGAAATAAAAACAAAAAGCTCGGTTATACTGTCAAATATTGAATACGTATATGTTTTTAATAGACTTTGTACCAAATGTTATACAACTCGTTAAGATTTCGGTCAATGTCATTGCTAAAACTATTGAGGCATATGTATCCAAAATACTAGAAGCCAATACCAAAATTCAAAAATGCCATGACCAAACAAAAGGAATAACTTACAAAGCTTAGCAGCCTCAGTCTGCAATTGTGAATTATACTCCGTAATATGAAGAGGATGAACAGAAAGTTCTTTTTTGTATCTTGTACCGGAGACTTTTTTTTTTTTTTACCTGCAAATACACAACACAGGACGAAATTAGACTACAAGAAACCTGAAAGTTAGAAGCACCAACTCAATATTTATTGAAAATTTGTCTAATCTGCAAGTTAAAGAAAATGTCAAAATAGAAATTTTCATGAAGTGGAAGAATTACTCTGATCTGATTCTCTTGACACTCCTACCAGAAGGCATGACATTCAAATCTTCGTCGTCCTCTTTACTTTCTTCAGCGTCACCACCTTCTGATTCATGGGCTCTAACAATATACACCTGCATATAGCAAATGTCATATTGAATTAACTACAACCTTTTTCATAAATATGTTCAGCTTTATCTTACCAAGTCAAATTTGAAAGAATTAAAAGCACAATATAATGCTTTGTTTTTCTATCTTGGCATGACATATTTGACAGCAAACATAGAAGAGACAGAGAAACAAGCATTGTTGTTTTAAGGTCTAAAATGCAGAGATGACCTTGAATTCTGTTGGCCTAACCATATGGAAAACCAAAGCATCCCCATCAACTAGTTGATGATCAATAGCAAAGCCTCTCCAACCTCCGCTGAGACCAGGCTTGGCAGCAAGATATTTTGTTGGGAATTCATCTCCATCCTCGTCCACCAAAGTAATCGTCTCGTCCTCATCTGAGAGGTGTCTCTAGCAAAACTCCAACGGCAAACCCTGTCAAAAAATATATATATATTGTTCAATTGACATAATAATGTTGCAAAACCAACCATGAATTGTTACCAAATAACAATATTAATTTGGAAAGTACAAAAACAAGAGTCTGATACTGAAAGCTTAAACTGTTAGGAAGTAGACCAACGCAAGAGTAAAGGGATCTGGTATTCACTTTTGGGAGAACAAGTTGAAGAGCATGTCTCTGATTATCTGCTTTGATAAGATGAATGAACGGCTTACCAGCCAAAACCCTCCAGTAGCGTGTGACTTAAGCATGGGCTTGATGAAGCTTGGGACGTCTGAATCCAATTCTGATTGAACCTTCTCTGCTCTGTCAATGGCATGTTGCCTTGATTCATCTGAAGCATACACTCGGTTCAGCAAATCTCTTCTCTGATAGCTCCTATCGCCAAATCCAATACCAAAAATCACAAGACAACCAATAAGGTATCCAATGTTGTAAGTTGTACAACAGTGAAAATAATATCATTAAGTGTACACAAATCAATCTTCTAAGCCTTCCCAAGGGTTCAATGGGTTATGGGGACCTGCCAAAGATCAAAGAACTAGTGAGTCAATCCTGTAAACGATGAAATAGACCCAAGTACCAAATCGTTTAAATATACGAATAAAACTAACTTATAAAGACATTGGACTAATCCACTTTAATCGTTGGCCTTCAACATGGAAGACAAGTTCTTTGAAAGTCCAAATGCCAATTTTTAGCATTAACATGGAAATTTAGTATTGCATTGGATATGCTCTAAGACCATTTCTAATGCCAATATCAATGCTGTATTTATCATTAAAAAAATACAAAACGGTATTTTTGATGTACTATTCTATTTTATGCTTTAGTGTATCATGTTATATCATTTTTTTCATAATCATTAAGTTTTAAAAATTATAAAAAAAATCTTTAATTTTAAATCATTTGAATGACAATGTTATAATGATTAAATTAAAAAAAAGACATACATATGGAAAATTTATAATAAAAATAGGATTGGATTAGAGAGTAATTTTTCTACTCAAATGTTAGAAATTAGCATTGACATGCTAATTTAGCACTTCATTAGAGATGACAGACCTAAAGCAACGAAAAAAAATTGATGCTTAACTATGAAGCTATAAGTTATTACAGGATAATCCTGAAGATTAGAAAATATTCTTTTTTCAAATATATATATATATATATATTTATAAAAGTCGTATCAAAATTTTGTTCTACTAAGGGGTGAGTATGAATAGGCATCCAACATATTTTGCTCCAACCAAACCAAACGAGTACAATCCAATACCATTTTACATATCTCACCATTATAACCCATAATGTCGGTTTTTGACCTGAGCTAGTTTACGATTTACAAATATAAGCATCCTTTAATCCAAATCATTGAACCTGAAGTTTCATTAAAGAAAAGTAAATTAAAAAAAAAAAAAACCCAATTTTTGAGCATGTCTAGAATACCTAATTTATGCTTTCAAAATAACATATAATCACGTTAAAATGGAGTTGAAGTATCATATTAGTCTTGTACCTTAACAAAATATGAGCAAAGCATGAAGAAGAATTAAGAATATACTACAAAAAATAAATAAAATAAAATAAAATAAGCGAAGACATGGAAAAACCAATCAAATAAACATAAGAGAGAATAAGAGAAAAGAGCTGACTTCTTTGTAATTTGGAGGAGGCTTATCTGAGACACGGCTTGACCTTCTTGGTGGCACTGAAGAAGGTTCCATTGGCAACCCATTTCTGGGCCTCCCCTTCTTCACCTGTAACTTACACCAACACGACACAAACAACTCATTTTTTGCTTCAAAACCTTAAAAACAACAAAAAAGGGAAAAAAAAAAAAAAAGAAACGGAAAGATTTTCTTTTTTTTTTATTCTTTTTCCTATGAAATGAGTGAGGACCCACAGGAGTTGCTATGGGAGATGAAGAAGATTTGAGAGCAAGAGCAAGTTTAGTGATGTTGAGCTCCTCCATTCTCTTTTTGTTCTCTTCAGGTCTCTGTCTCCGACATTCCTCGTATGTCAACTTCGCCTCCACCATTCTCTTCTCTTTCCCAAAAAAAAAAATGATTATCAACTTAATCTCTCTCTCTTGTGGAGACAGACCAGGCAGTGGAAGAAGAAGAACCAATAGAGAAAAGTGAAGGTTGAGAAGAGCAAACAAGATCCTGCCTAGAACAAAAATGCAAGTAAAATAGGTGACTGTTGACCTTCCTTCTTTAAGCGCCATTCTCACCAAGTTTAAACCTTTACCTCAGTAGTCAGCAGACTGTTTTAAAATAATAATAACAATGATAATGATGATAACAGGAATAATAATAAATAAATAATTTCCCACGGTAGTCTGGTCTCAGTATTTTGAACTTGAAATTTCCCACCAGCACCCTGATGCTTTTCTTATAAGGTATCTAGAATGATAGTGGAAACACTTAGTTAGAACTACTTTTATTGTAGCATGTGGGATCTTTATACTATAGTGATTTTTTTATTATTATTATAGCATATGAGAGCTTTATATTGTTTATCACTAAAAAAATAATAGAAACCATTTTTGTCAAACACAAAATTATTGTTTTACATACCTGTGGGTGTTTTATGGAAGAATGGTGTCTGGTGACGCCAATTTTTAGTCTCAACTTACCAAATACCAACTTATAATTTGATGCTTGGTTCATTAATTAAAAAAATTCAAGCTCGAACTGGTTTTACTATATTGTTGTCAAAATATTTTCAATTTGAAATGACAATCTAAAACTTACAAATTGTTATCTTTTCATTCACAAATATATTTTTCATTATTAACTAATATGATACTTCCCCGACAAGAATTAATGGCTTTCCACTATTTACAATCTCAGGTGGCTTGTTATTATTTCTGAGTAATTTGTTCATAGTTTCTTAACTTTTAGTAAATGACAGATTAATCCTTCTCTTTTTTAATTTTGACGAAACAACCTTAAACTCTTAAATTTTTGACAATTTTTAGACTTCTATCAAAAATTAACCAAACCCACATGCACGTCAGGTGGTTTTTTTTAGGGTTTGTTTGGTTTGTATATTCTTTAAACTTAATAGATTTAAATTTAGATTTGAGTATCAAGAATCCTTTATATACGTGTTTGTTTCCTTTAAAATTTGAATCCTTTGAATATTAAGAATTCAAGGGGGTGTTTGGAAAGTGACTGTAGTATGTGAGAGCTTTACACTGTAGTAATTTTTTTTATTGTTACTGTAGCATATGAGAGTTTTATACTGTTTATAACTGAGTTTGTGGTGGGAACTGCAGTTCCCACCACTTTGCCAAACACCCGGCAAGTTTTTAAGTTTTAACCCCTTTAAATTTTTGATACTTGAATATCTTTGTTATAGTAAAAGTTGATATTCTTTCTCCTATATTTGAGAAAAAAATCATAACTTCTTCGTTTGATATTCAAATGAGATGATTCTTTTTTCATTGTGTTTCAAATAAAGAGAAGAGTAAATTAATATCCATATTGCATAATGTTTCGAATAATTTTTTGCTGGATTTTTAATTTTGGGGATTTGAGGATTTGATTATAATAAATGCCGGATTTGTATATCCTTATTTGCAAATTAGTTAGTGTTTTTTTTTTTTTCTTTTTACTATTTCCGTGTCTGAATGGAGCTTTTTCAGTCAATAATCAGTTTTATCATTCTATTGCCCTTTGTTTGTGTTTGAACTGATTAGTTACCCATTATTCAGAAATTTTGTTTTTTTCTTTTTTGGATTTTTTTCATGACTATGCTTTACTGGGCTCTCCTCAAGATCAAATGTGCGTTTATTCTCTCCAGGAGAGCAGGCTTAGACCGGAGCATCTTGAGCTTTAATGTTCCAGATCTTTTTTTGATAAAGACTCAAATATGATCATCTTATTTAAATAAAAAATAAAAAAACAGTGAAAAGAAAATGTCCACCTCCCCACACGGTCTCAAATGTGATCATCTTATTTCAAATATATTCTTGATGGCCACGTATGATGAAAAAACTGAAAACTTCTTCAAAGACTCTGATGTGAACCGTGTCATGTGCCCTCGTAATTCTGATGATGGTGGAAGTTTCATTCAGAACATGCAAATATCAACCATGTTCACTCACCAGCAGAAGATCATTGTTGGGGTGGGAGGTGCAGGGGGTTGCCGGAGGTTGTGGCGGAGGACTTTTGCAGAGGAGGTGTGTTGTCGGTTTAGAGGTCAAAGTCTTTTTTTTTTATTATTATTTTTTTAAATCAAGTATTTTGTTGGGGGAGGTCTAGGGTATTTTTGTCTTTTCACATGAAGAAGGGCAAATGAACATTCAAATGCAGGATTCCTTTGTGTTTTCAATTGAAATATACGGAAATCTAAAAATGGCCAAGAGTCTAAAGAGTTAAAAGACCACAAGTGTAAATTACAATTTTTTAAAAAAAATGCACATGACCTAGCATTACTCCCACTAAATTCGCTTGTTGCTAAATTACCATTACTTTCGCTTATAGAATGTTTGAAAAAGTAATCAAACAAATACAATATAAATCTCTTATATGATATAGTAAAAAACTATAATGTAAAGCTCTCATATGTTACTGTTCTCAAACTCAAAATGATGGTTTAAGCTATTCTTTCAAATACCTTATAATTTGTAAAATTCGTGTTTAAAATATTTCTCTTGTTTATTATAAGCTCCTAGTTGTTACTATATGTTGTCCATGGCGAAATTTTTGAAAAAAAAAAATTGATTGAAACATCTTCTGCTGCACTATTTTCTACCATGTGTTGTTCACATTTACGAACCAAAACATGCAAACTAAAATTGGACTGCTTTAGCAATGTTGTGTTGTTGCTTTTGTTATGCTATGGACTAGAAGCAGGTAAATGTTTGATAAATTTTTTTTAAAGCTGCTATGAGTATCAAAAGCAGATTTACAAGTATTTGATAAATTATGTATAAAATTGTTATGGAGATATATAATGATAAAAATAAATATATTTTACTAAGCATATTTATAGTTTTATTTTTAATTAATTTTAATTTTAAAGTTAACGTACGTAATATTTATATATTAAAGTGCTAAAAATATAATTTTATTTTTATAATTTTATATACTTATTTTTCTAAAAATATAGCTTTTATTAAATGAGATAAATTATATGTTCACCTAAAAAATAAATGACATAAAAAATTGAAAGTAAATCTTTATCTCAAGCTCTATCAAATTTGAAATAAATTTTCTTTTAAACTATCCATTTCTTGCAGTAAAAAAATCACTCTAGTTCATTTTTTAAAGTGTTATTTTGATTTATTTTATTTTTTTATGAAAAAATGGGTAGATTGAAAATTATATATTATTATTATTAGGTAGGTTAGTTTAGTGATTTTAAATTATAAAAGCAGAAGCTGCTGCAAAAAGAAGCTGTTGAGTAGCAGTTTTTAAAAGCAACTTTTTAAAAATATGGTTTATCAAATACCTTAAATTGTTGTAGGTGGTTACAAAAGCTAAAAGCAGCTTTTACAAGCAATGCCAAACAGGGCTAATATTTCTCCCTTTTTTCTTTCCTTTATTTTTCTTTAAGAACAACATCAACTTCCAGACCGAGCGGTTTATATTGTGATTTTTTTTTTTTTTGGGAAAAATTGTACCTAATGCTGCACGTAATAGTTCAAGAAACAAATCGAAACTAATAACTTAAATGATTAACGACAATAGTTAATAAATAGTATTTTTTTAATAGAATTGTTTGTGTTAAAAATATGTTTATTAACTACCAA